>CM031602.1:4899708-4902208 GCA_018398815.1 Conus ventricosus
TTCCGCAACATTAGCTCTCAACTACATTATGGATAAATCATGTATACATACATGCATATGCATATAGACAAGATTTGTCATTATCCAACAATTACACATACATAAACTTACATTTCATACATACATATCATATAGACATACGGATTTATATACATACAAATACACATACATACTTACATTCATACATACATACATATAGACATACGGATTTATATACATACAAATACACATACATACTTACATTCATACATACATACATATAGACATACGGATTTATATACATACAAATACACATACATACTTACATTCATACATACATACATATAGACATACGGATTTATATACATACAAATACACATACATACTTACATTCATACATACATACATATAGACATACGGATTTATATACATACAAATACACATACATACTTACATTCATACATACATACATATAGACATACGGATTTTATATACATACAAATACACATACATACTTACATTCATACATACATACATATAGACATACGGATTTATATACATACAAATACACATACATACTTACATTCATACATACATACATATAGACTAACGGATTTATATACATACAAATACACATACATACTTACATCATTACATACATACATATAGACATACGGATTTATATACATACAAATACACATACATACTTACATTCATACATACATACATATAGACTATACGGATTTATATACATACAAATACACATACATACTTACATTCATACATACATACATATAGACATACGGATTTATATACATACAAATACACATACATACTTACATTCATACATACATACATATAGACATACGGATTTATATCATACAAATACACATACATACTTACATTCATACATACATACATATAGACATACGGATTTATTACATACAAATACACATACATACTTACATTCATACATACATACATATAGACATACGGATTTTATATACATACAAATACACATACATACTTACATTCATACATACATACATATAGACATACGGATTTATATACATTACAAATACACATACATACTTACATTCATACATACATACATATAGACATACGGATTTATATACATACAAATACACATACATACTTACATTCATACATACATACATATAGACATACGGATTTATATACATACAAATACACATACATACTTACATTCATACATACATACATATAGACATACGGATTTATATACATACAAATACACATACATACTTACATTCATACATACATACATATAGACATACGGATTTATATACATACAAATACACATACATACTTACATTCATACATACATACATATAGACATACGGATTTATATACATACAAATACACATACATACTTACATTCATACAAAGGAAAACATACGAACGAACGAAAAAAAACCCCACAAACAACATGCATGCATACGTTGTAAACATTCATGCATACGTTGTAAACATTCATGCATACGTTGTAAACATGCATGCATACGTTGGTAAACATTCATACCTACGTTGTAAACATTCATGCATACGTTGTAAACATGCATGCATACGTTGTAAACATTCATACCTACGTTTGTAAACATGCATGCATACGTTGTAAACATTCATACCTACGTTTGTAAACATGCATGCATACGTTGTAAACATTCATACCTACGTTGTAAACATTCATACCTACGTTGTAAACATTCATACCTACGCTGTAAACATTCATACCTACGTTGTAAACATGCATGCATACGTTGTAAACATTCATACCTACGTTGTAAACATTCATACCTACGTTGTAAACATTCATGCATACGTTGTAAACATGCATGCATACGTTGTAAAACATTCATACCTACGTTGTAAACATTCATGCCTACGTTGTAAACATTCATACCTACGTTGTAAACATTCATGCATACGTTGTAAACATTCATTGCATACGTTGTAAACATGCATACCTACGTTGTAAACATTCATACCTACGTTGTAAACATTCATACCTACGTTGTAAACATGCATGCATACGTTGTAAACATTCATACCTACGTTGTAAACATGCATGCATACGTTGTAAACATTCATACCTACGTTGTAAACATTCATGCCTACGTTGTAAAACATTCATACCTACGTTGTAAACATTCATGCATACGTTGTAAACATTCATGCATACGTTGTAAACATGCATACCTACGTTGTAAACATTCATACCTACGTTTGTAAACATTCATACCTACGTTGTAAACATGCATGCATACGTTGTAAACATTCATACCTACGTTGTAAACTTTGCATGCATACGTTGTAAACATGCATACCTACGTTGTAAACATTCATACCTACGTTGTAAACATTCATATCTACGTTGAAAAACATTCATACCTACGTTGTAAACATTCATACCTACGTTGTAAACATTCATACCTACGTTGTAAACATTCATACCTACGTTGTAAACATGCATGCCTACGTT
>CM031602.1:4916088-4928588 GCA_018398815.1 Conus ventricosus
TTACAATTGGGGTAAAAAACAAAAAATTTGATACATGTGCAGAAAAAATTTTTATTTTCACTGTGATTCCACCTCATAAAAAGATTATAGACCAAAAAACATCATGAGGAGAAGAGAGAGAGAGAGAGAGAGAGAGAGAGAGAGGAAGAAGAGAGAGGAGAGGAGGAGAGAAATACTACTACGGAAATTATGTTATGTTTTGCGTGCAGTGAGGAGAGGTCTTAAAAGGGGCCATACACTTTGTAAAAAAAACCAATATCAATCTTAGGGTCTTGCAATTTTTTTTCTTTTGAGTCAGGGAAAACCAAAACCCAGCACAAATTTCTGTTGATGACTGAGCTTTCAGAAACACTGAACTTAAACCCCAAAATTCCATATGATTTTTTTTTTTCTGTGAAATATAGATGGGGTAGCATTTAAAAGAAAAAAAAAAAGTCACAAAACATAAATCGGGGCATTTTGTGTACAAGTATGGGAAAAAAAAACAAAAAAAAAAAACAGTATTGCGGGGTATTATAAATTATATACTGCACTCAGTTACGAGAGAGTGAGAGAGAGAAGGGGGGGAGGAGAGAGAGAAGGGGGAAGAGAGAGAGAGGAGAGAGAGGAGGGAGGAGGAGAGAGGGAGAGAGGGAGTACTCATAACATTTCAAGTTCGGCACAAACATGTATTCCACAAATTTTAATAATAAAGAAGAGGAAAAAGAATGGGGGGAGGGGGGTAAGAGAGAGAGAGAGAAGAGGAGGAGAGAGAGAGAGAGAGGAGAGAAGAGAAGAGAAAAAGAAAGAAGGAGAGAGAGGAGAGAGAGAGAGTGAAAGCTGGTGAAGTTAAAAAGGAGGTGAAATTACTAAAACCCAACACTTCAAAGCCCTTACAATTATATATACCCAAACCAATGTCATCTTTCCCTCTTTTAAAATTATGCAAAACAGTTTGATATCTCTCATGAAACATAAAAAAGAGGAAAAAAATGAGAGGAGAGAAAAGAGGGGAGAGAGAGGGGAGAGAGAGGAGAAGGGGGAGGAGATCTAGGTTATATTTTTATTTACTCGTGTGTGTGTGTGTGTGTGCGTGTGTGGCACGCATGCGGCAAAAACCGCGCACGCCCCTCCCCCCACCCTGGCGTCCTTTTTTAAAATGTTTATTCCCACACAATTAGTTTTTTTTCCCATCATTGAATTTGTGAAGTCTCCAACAAACACAATTAGCTTTCATTTTTGTTCAAAAAAATGTTGACTTGACATCATATTTCAATTTCCCATTCATTTTTAGTAGTTCTTAAGCTATACTTCAAGTAACAACAAAAAAATTTGAATCGAACAAAAGCAAAAAACTAAATAGAATGGATCAAATGAACCAAAATGTAAAAATTTCGAAAAGGAGGGAAAACAAAGACAATATTTGTTGTTAAGCATTTTTAAATTTTCAGAGCGAATACATTTACCACTTTAATTTCAGTCTCGTCTTCCCCCTTAATCCTTGTGACTGGTTTGTATTAGAACAGATCAAAACAAGTATACCTGTCAATTGATCCATTCTACCACTCCTCGTTGTTCGCCGATTCCACGGGGGGCCAGGCAGTTTAAATGCTGTCCAATTAGAGTGAATGTTCAGCCTAAACCCCCACCCCATTCAACTTTTTGGGCCCAGGATTCCCCCGTAAACCCAGGCCACTGGTGGCGGAGTGTTCCTGGCACCGGGGCAGCCTGTTTTTGGGGGGTGTCGGGCCTCCCCCATGCTGGTCCCCTTCCCCCTTTACCGCTCCGGTTTGCCACACCTGTCCCTCAGCTTGCGGTCGAAAAACCGCACTGGATGGGCCGCGGGTTGTCGCTGCCCCGCCCCCTCCGGTGGGGGCCCCCTCGACGTCGCTGGGGTTCACCTCCACCCGACACAGTCCGTACAGATCGACAGATCTTTGCACCAGTTCTCTGCCGTTCATTCTCTTTCTCGGCACCGGGAAAAAACCCAACATGCAACGTCGGGAATTTCTGTTCAAGTCATTTTTGTCTTTCTGTCTCTCTGATTTGTTTCTTTTCTTTGATGCTGTCACCATCCTCACTTTTCGTTTCAGCTGCTTGATTTCCCGCCTTGTTTGTCTTTTGGATCTCCCTGCAAAACAGCCTCCCCTCCAACACGAATCTTTTCCCTGAATGTTTTTTGTAAGATTATGACTTTCCCGACGCATACTTTGAAAATCCCCTTCGTTGCAGTCCATCAAAAAACGTTTTTCGATGCGCGCCAGTGCAGTTTGGGTTCCCCATTGTGTCTGTCGACACGCTTTCCCACTAGTGCTGGGGTTTTCTGTCTGGTTTTTATCCCTCCCCTGTCTCTCTTCAATAACACACTGTTCACTTTCGTCCGTTGAAGTGTGAAAATGCGTTTTTCTCTTCCCACCTGTCACTTCATTCGACATGCTAACTCGCAACCAATGGAAGGGGGGAGGGAGTCATTTCAAAAGGGTGCGCAGGATCTTAACGGTGCACATGTACCCACTAAGATGGCGCGTCACAATTCCTGAGTTTTCTTCCTGAAAAAGCCCATGTCCCACGATTCCCCGCCCAACCTCAAAAAAAAGCCTATCGGGGGATTTGCAACCCTATCTAAAAAAATTATCTACTTTTCGTTTGTCACCGTCAGCAATTAAGCGCAGTTAATTAATTACTGCAAGAGACGGATGAGGCAGTCCCCCCGTCGCATGAGGGAACTCCACTACCCTTTATTTTATTTCTAGCCTATTGATTCGACACCAAAAATGTTCCCGATTCCCTTTTGTTTTTTAAATTATCGATGATTAAGTTAAATAAAAAACCCGTGCCATTTAACTTTTGGGTTAGACAAAAAACTTTTAACCCCGGCATAGCTATACAAATCTAATGTACGTTTTTTAATCTGATTTTGAAAAAACAAAAAAGGTGAAAGGGGTTCCGGAAAATTTTCCCGATCGTGATATATCAGTTAGCTTGCTTAATACACGGTTAAAATTGAGATAGCCAATCCGGAGTCCTTCTTTACAAGGCCAGGTACTCAATGTAGACATAATGAGAACTAATGAACGAGAACAAATGAATAAGAGATTAGTAAGCACGACTAGGAACAACCACGCACAAACTTATCGAGGGGTACAAATTCAAAGAAATATAGAAATAGTTTTAGTAAAGAGATAACTGATTGAATTATAGAAAATTCACAATAGCTCCAAAACACTGAAATCAAGATTAAGCATACAAATTTCAATCACAAAAACATTAAATTAAGTTTAACTATTGTGTACAGTGAATCATCGACGAGTCCAAAACAGCCGGAAATTGAAAGATCAGTTTCTTCGAAAGCAGTTCAGGCGAACAGCTTGCAGCACTACCTCTACACATTCTGTTGATGAATTTTCATCCACCCACCCACCAACCCGCCCACCTACTAGCAACAGCTATGATAATAATACTGGGGAGTAAGGGGATGGTAGGGATAAGGCAGAAGAGGGGAGTAAGGGCTGGGGAAAAGGGAATGAAAAGGATTATTTTGTTTTTCGCGATCAGCGCAATGAATATACCATAGTATATATCACATGCAAATCCATTACTGTTACATGAACAAATAGCTTTGAAATACATACTTCTTGTCCCCACACGAAGAGAGAGAGAGAGAGAGAGAGAGAGAGAGAGAGGAGAGAGAGAGAGAGAGAGAGAGAGAGAGAGGACAGAGAGAGAGAGACGACAGACAGACAGACAGACAGACAGACAGGACGACAGAGATTGAATAAGTGAATGGTGGTTTATTGTGGTAAGCTTTACAAAGCTCATTCACAATGTCGATTTTTGGATTGATTTAATTTAGAGTCTCTTCACAACGATGGTGATATTAGACTTTAAAAAAAAAAGTGTATGTGTGTAAGTGCTTATATGAGTGCATGTGCGTGCATGCATGCGCGCGCCCGTGTGTGTGTGTGTGTGTGTGTGTGTGTGTGTGTGTGTGTGTGTGTGTGTGTGTGGTGTGCTGTGTGCGTGTGCGTGTGCACGTGTGTGTGTGTGTGTGCGCGTGTGTGTGTGTGTGTGCGCGCGCGCACACACGGACACAAATGCATGAAAATTTGCCTATTAACGACCAAACATAATTTTAAACTGATAAATCAATTACAATAAATGAATGATAACAGAACTCGATATAGCCTTTGCTATATCAATCATTTTGGGGCTGTAAAGTATTTCTTGTAAAGCCCCTAAGGAATCAATATCTATCCTTTGAATATTATATAAAGATGTTAGAATTGGACATTCAAAAAGAATATGTTGAATAGATAATGGGAGACCACAAGCGCAATCTACATCCTTAGAAAATTTGGTTTTCCACGAGTTTAAACGCATCTTATAAATTATACTGGACAATGATCTTTGACATAATAACACTTTCGTTTTTGCAGGAAGTTTTTCATTGTTCATACAATTTTCTAATAGAGAAATGATTTCATGTTTATCCAATTTTAATCTACTTTCTGGATTTTTTCTAAGAGCACCCTCTTTTGCTAATTTATCAGCTATTTCATTTCCATAGATACCACAATGAGATGGGATCCAGCAAAACTCTACAAAAGTTCCTTTCGCCATAACTGAATGTATCATAAATTTTATATCAAAAATTAAGTCTTTCCTTACATTTGCATCCCAATTTCGTAAGCTATAAAGAACAGATTTTGAGTCAACACAGATTAGAATGCTGTAAATTGCCACATCAAGATCAGATATCCAAGATAAGGCCATAAGGATTGCATATAGTTCAGCAGTGAAAACTGAAAAGTTCTTTCCTAAACAAAATGATTTCTTTGCTTTTAATCGGGAATTACAAATCCAGCTCCTGTATAAGATTCTTAAAACTGAACCATCCGTGTAGATTTTAAGATGATGTGGATATGTGTTTTTCAAGATGTTCTTTTGCTTCTACTGATATCAAATTAATATTGTCTTCTTTTTTAGAGTAGTATAATCTATATCAAAATTTGGAGAGATATGCTCCCATTGAGGAACTGTGGGCATAGTTGGAGGTTTTGAAATGGAGGCAATATCGATGTCCAATTTTAAAAATAAATCATCAGTATAATTTCGAATGGGCTGCAGGTAAGAAATATTCTGTGCCCTTTTAGGAAAATCCGATTTGGAATCAAGAAAGATTTCATTTGTTACTGAATTTGATACAGAAAGACTTCTGGTTACATACTTGGCTGTTGCTAGTTTGCGTTGATCATCAAGTGACAAGAGATTAGCTTTTTATATGTTTTAAAAGTATTAGAATGTACTGGAACACCAAGGGCTATTTTAATAGCTTTACTGTCTATACTTTGTAACCGCTTAAGTAATGTTTGAGAAGCTGAAAAATTTTCTTCCTGTCCGTAAGTCAATTTTGAACGAACCAGACTAATGAAAGATGTACAAGAGTTTGGGAATCTTGACCCCACGATTGAGCACAGATTATTTTTAGTAAAGATAGCCTTTGTCTGGCATTGTTTATAAGATATTCAATATGGAATCTCCAGTTTAATTTAGGAGTGAAATGAACACCTAAAATTTAACATTATTGGAATATTGAAGAGTTTTATTTTCTAGCACAAGTTGAGGCAAAACTTTTGGATTTTTTACCATTGTTGAATAACATTAATTGTGTCTTTTCTCCTGATAGTTATAGTCCATTTTCGTTCATATATTTATTCAGTTTGTCAATTTCAATTTGATATAATTTTTGTATATATAATATGGTTCTCTTATTTGTCTGTTTTTTGATGTTTGTATTCATCCACATTGCAATATCATCGGCATATTGCACTACATGCATACTTTTAGACAGTATTTTAGGAAGATCGTGAATGAAAATTGTAATAGAATAGGTGCAATAATGGAGCCCTGAGGGATGCCAATGTCAATATCTTTAAACGAAGAGTAACATTTACCAACCCTTGTACAAACTGATCTCTCAGATAAGAAAGATTTTATGAACTGATACATTGAGCCATTAATCCCAATATTTTTTCAACTTATAAAGTAAACGAGAATGCCAGACACTATCGTTGCTTTTCTAATGTCAAAGAAAGTAGCAAGAGTACTTTTTCTACGAGCAAATTGTTTTTTAACATGACTTGCAAGTTTTACAAGGTGATCGATTGTACTTCTACCTTTTCTGAAACTGCTTGATTGTTGGGAATTATGTCATTCTTTTCGCAATAATGTAAATGCGTTTTTCAATTATTTTTTCTAGTATTTTTCCAACTTGAGATGTTAATGCTATTGGTCGATAACTATCAATTGCAGACCTAGGTTTACCTTGTTTTGGAACTGGTATTACCACTATCCTCTTCCAGAAAGTAGGAAGAGTTCCATTTAACCAACATTTTTGGTTTAAAACGAGTGAAGTAATTGCTTCCAGCACAAAGGTAGGTGGCATAACAATTGATACGAAATTCCATCTAATCCAACAGCTGTCTTATTCGAGGAGAATGAAATTAGTGCTGCTTTAAATTCTTCAAATGTTATAGATGCATTTAAGTAATGGTTTGGATCCGGTGTGGGATCACAATAAGTATCCTTTTTCTCCTCTAGTTCTCTGTAACTTTTGGTATCTGTATGTAGTCTAGTTGATGAGTTATTTTTTGAAAAAGCTTGTACAAATGCTTCAGCTTTCTCTGATGATGTTGGAATAGTATTATTTTCTAATTTAATAGGATATGAAGGCAGATAATACTTGTTTTTTTAACCTTTACCTTTTTCCATACTCTGTGCATGTCCTTTGATGAAAATATTTCTGAATGACAAAAATGATTGAAATAGAGACGTTTTGCTTTTGCGACAACCCTGTTACTGTGGCTTTTTGCACGTTTCATTTCAATAAAGTTTTCATCAGTTCTATCTTTGAGCCATGTTTTGTATGTTTTCTTTTTATTAGATACTGCTTCTGCGCACTCTTCATTCCACCAACTATTTCCTCGATATTTTTTATCTGTAGAAGATTTGCACTTTGGCATTGATCTCTCAGCTGCAGATATAATAGCTTTTCTAAAGTTGTTATAAAACACTTCAATATCTTCGTGTTCAATAATGCTGCGATCTATAGATAGAAGGGTTGACTCCTATAAACTCCAGTCTGCATTATTGTATAAAAACTTCAGTATTTTATCTTCAGCTTCTGCTTCTTCATCAACTATTTGCTCATTTATTTTCACAACAATAGGGAAATGATCACTCCCTAATGAATCATCTTCTGTTGTCCAAGTAGCATTGATGGCCAAATCAGGAGAAATTAATGTCAGATCGATGGAGGTTGGTCTATGCGTTGATATATCAGGCACTCTTGTTATACTGCCGTCATTCATTAATACTAAATTAGAATCAACAATATTTTCTACAAATCGATTGCAAGATATAACAAAGCAATCAGGTTCCCAGAATGGAGAATGCGCATTGAAATCACCCAAAATTATCCATTTCTTATTTACATTAGGAAGATGTTTTATCCAATCGGTGTTGTCAGCATTTGGCCAATTTGGATAGTAACAGAAAGTATGTTTATACTAAAATCTTTGTTCACCTTTAACGATATGGAAGTAACAAAAAAGTTTTCAATGACATTGGTTGAATGATTGAATAATAACTTTAGAGGACTGTAATTCAAGTCTGATCTGACATAAATTGCAGTTTGAACACGTTTAGTTGACACACTGTAGTCATATAAAGGTGGATAATAAAAACCACGAAATTTAGGTAACTTAAAAGGTTCAACATTTAAGGATTGTAAGGCAGAATGCAATAGTTATTAGAATAGATGTGATTTTCTAATTGAAGTACGTTTTCACTATTGATCTGCAGTTCCATTGTAAAATGTTCAAAGAATTGTTCGCTAAGTTCATTAAACGCTATTTAAAAATCTATGCTTTTCAAAGCAATTTGTTACGACTTTTGAAAGAAAGAAAATTGAACAGGTAACACCGTGACGAATACAAAAATAAGGCCCATTGATGTTGAAGGAGCCCATTCCTGTTCCACCACACATTTCCATTGTGTTTTTTAGATTTTGTGTTTTTTATTTTTGGGATCGATTTATCTGCTGCTGTTAGGATAAATTTACAGAATTTATCATACTGATCGTCTATATTTTCTTCAGTAGAATAATCTAAATCTATGTTTTTAAGGATGTCTTTGAAGAGTGACCAATCTGCACACTTGTAATTATACTTTGGGATAACATCTACTGTGTTTTCTTCTTCTTCTGCTATGTTATTTAAAGATATTATGACTGGAATATGATCTGATCCTAAAGAGTCATCTCCCGTTTCCCACACTGTGTTGACTACCAATGATGGAGATACAAAAGTTAAATCAATGGCTGAGGGATTATGGTTAGATATATCTGGAATACGAGTTATATTTCCATTATTTAGTATGTAAAGAATAGAATCCGCTATGTTATCTAACAAACGGTTATTAGAAATATAGGAACAACTCTTATCCCAGAAAGGGGCATGTGCATTAAAATCACCCCAATAACCCACTTATCCGTTTGATCTTGGAACCCTTTCAACCATTCAGTGTTCTTATTATCAGGACCTTTTGGAAGATAAATTGAAGCAACATTAAGAATCAAGGATGAAGTGAACTTAACCATAGCTGCACAGCATGACACAGAGGAAAAAGTTATACACTGGTGGAGTTCTTTCACAAAAGTCCAGGTCTTCACGCACATAAATGGCTGTTTGCACTCTGTCTCCACATTGTTCGTAAACCGGAGGGTGGTAAAATCCAGGTAGATTTGGTAATTTATCACAGCTCACATTTAAAGATTGTAGTAATAAAACATGAAACTTATTTGTTACTAGATATTGATTTAAGTACGCTAGATTTTTCGTTATAGAACGACAATTCCATTGTAGAAATGTAATGTTTGGCTTTTATGTGCTTTCATTTATATATCACAATAATTTATATCATTTAGACATTAACCATCTTAGATATGACTATAGATGAAAACAGAAAATCTTGATGATTGACTGTAAACAGCTGAGAGTCAAAGTACGACCAGTTTAGTAGAACCAAGGACGTGGAAAAGGCGGAGGAAGAAACCTTGGCAACTGTAACGAAAGGCTGCGGGTCTCCTCCGTGGCTTTTCCCAAAACATTCCATGCAGGTGTTTGCCCATGGTCCTCGCGATGGTGCTCGCTCCTCTGGTCGTGGGGGTGAACGTCGTCAGCTGTCAGGACTCTTCTGTCTTCCATCCTTAACTCGTTAAAGGAGACGAAAGTAATGTCGTTTTCTGTCTGTAGTTTCTGTCTTGTCATTGCGTTGAACAGATCTTTCTTAATGTCTAGTGTTTTATTTTTGACAGGAGCCACTTGACTTATCAGAGAGAAGTTCTTTTCCACCAGTGATTTATCGGTTCTTTTTCGTGAGATTTCAGTGGATCTTATTTTTTCTTTTTTGAAAGAGGTAAACTTATTTTATAAAATATAGGGTTTTATTAATGTATACAGGTGTCGAAGGAGTTGAAAGATAATTGTGCTTTTGTCCTTATAAATTTTAAGTGATGTGTTAATACTAGTGTGAGTATTTGTATCAAGAGACTCAGATATGATAGCTGAGGTCCTGATTTGGCTCCTAGTAGTCCGCTGGACCCTATAAACACTAACTAACTAACTAACTAGCCACTTGACTTACTACGATCTTGGCTTTGGGAAACTGACCTTTGGCCTCGTTGACGCATTTCTGCATTTCCATACTGCATTTTCCGGATCTTTCCCCTTCAAATCGTTCACTCCTACATGCAGAACTACACATTCGGGTTCAGGATTCAGAGATACTTTTGCCTCCTTCAGAGCGCGTGTGCAATGCTCAATCTGATACGCTTTTCTCTTTGCCACCTGCAGACCGTATGACCGGCCAAGTCTCCGTGCATCAACCTTCTTCATGATACTGTCATGTATCAGGAGGACACGAGGCAAGTCGCCACCAGATGTAGAAACAGAATGGGATACGTCTTTCTTTGTTGTGCCAGAGTGTTTTTGTTTTGACGTTTTGTTTGTGTAGAGACTTGAAGTTTTCTATCTTTTGTTCCACAGATGTGTTACGTAATTTCGCAGAACCTTGTTTGACGTTGCTTTGACTCTTTACGTCACAATTCAGTTTTTGTTCTTTTTGGTTTTGTTTCATTTGGTTATTTTCTTTGTTTGGCCTAATGTACGGCTCGTACAAATCATCAACGCCCTTGTTGTGTTGGGGAGGAGACTTTGCCGGCAGCGATGTTGATGCACCTTTTGCATAAGAGCGGTGAGGCGTTGCGAATGATGTTTCGGTCGATTCGGTCTGACTGGCGACACTTTCGCTTTTCGTTATCTTGAGGTTAGATTCAATTATTTTCGTCTGTTTTTCAACTATTTTCTCTAGACTCAAGATTCGTTCGCTCAGAGTCATTATGAGAGCTTTGAGATCGTCCGTGTTAGGCCTACTTCCCGCTTCTCTTTTCGGGCTGTCTTCTGCGGGGCCTTTATTGTCGGCAGGCGAACGGACATTTTTGTTTGGGTAACTAAACGGTCACCCCCGCTTCGAACATTCGATTGGCTTGTTACAG
This sequence comes from Conus ventricosus, assembly GCA_018398815.1. Lineage (NCBI taxonomy): Eukaryota > Metazoa > Mollusca > Gastropoda > Neogastropoda > Conidae > Conus > Conus ventricosus. The sequence continues at coordinate 4,926,683 of CM031602.1, forward strand.
TCGACTGAACATTTTGCAAACAGCTGTTACTTTTTTCCATTGGCAAAGTTCATGGCTTACCTCTTACATTTCTTGTTTTTGTCATCCTGGTCATCATTTTCTTTAACTTTACAAAAAAACTCAGCTAGCTTCTGCTCTAGTTGTTGACCGTGGCCGCCATCTTGTGACGTCTCCTCACAATGTCGAGAATGGAAGGGGATGGGGACCTTACATGCACTCGGCCTAGAATTAGAAATGAATATCACCAATGCATCACAAAAAGTACTTTGCGATGTGAAGAGAGAGAGAGAGAGAGAGAGAGAGAGAGAGGGTGAGAGGGGGGGGGGGGGGGGTCGACAGTTAGTGTGTGATAGCTGATGAGTGGAGAACGCAAGTTAGTCTCTAAACCAATAAGATAGATGAAAGAAGGAGGAAATGACAGAGAAAATGTGATGAAGAGAGAGAAAAAAAAACTTCTTCACAAGGCATGGATTTCTTAAATACGGTAACAGTATCTTGAAACCAGTGATAACGATGCTCCCATCCGTGTGCCGTCTCTTCAGGGGTCAAGTTAACGTGAACATGTGGAAAAAGACAAAGATGTTGTATACTGTTAAAAGTGGTGTGTGTGTGTGTGTGTGTGTGTGTGTGTGTGTTTGTGTGTATATGTGGAAGCTGAGATGACCACCATGCATTTAGGGATCATCTGCTGTGTCCAATGGAAATCCCAAAATGGTAGCGCGCACTATGAAACTAAACAGGTGTCTTGATTTGTGTCCTCAATCCCTACTCCCTATTAGTTTTATGGGGCAGAAAACAGCCCATACTGCGATATCCCTCACTCTTTCTCTTGTTCCCCATGTTAATCAAAGAGAAAGCATTCTGTGTCACCGGGTCACCACCTGGTTTCCTTTCATGCCTTAACGTGAATGAATGTCCTCAGGTACAAGGGTCCCCAGTTCCAACCGAGTCTCATCACAGCGGGTAACCTAATGACTGCACAGAAACCAGACTCTAACATCAGCCGTCTCCTCTTCAATGAAAATGAGTGTATCTATCACGTGAATCCAAGAGCAGATTCTAAACAGGGCAATTTGTGTCACTGCGTCACTGTCATGGTCCATTTCAAAGTTCGTCACAAAGGGCTGAGGTCAGACACGGTCTGGGTTGTGAAGATGGCGTGTCATCTCCTCACATTGCTGCACGTCATCTTGTCTGTCAACCCGCTCTCTGCTCATGCGTGACCTTCCGCTCTCTCTTTTTGTTATCAACTCTCTTTGATCTAGCCAACGTCGACGAACGTTTGTATACGTTAGAACACCGTTATTAAGTCCTCTTCTCTGTGCCCTCTCTCTTCACAATTCGTGAAAGTGTGCATGTCTGTCTGTCTGTCTGTCTGACTGACTGTCTGTCTGTCTCTCTCTCTATCTCTCTTTCCTCTCTCTTCTCTGCACATGTGTACCTTTCTTTTGTGTATGGCTATGTGTGTAAGTATGTCGGTACGCCTGTATCTTATCTTTCTTGACTGTCTGTCGGTCTGCCTGTCTGTATGTCTCTCTGTCTGTCTTCATATGTATGCTGGTGTGTGTGTGTGTGTGTGTGTGTGTGTGTGTGTGTGTGTGTGTGTGTGAAAGCTACATTAGCCAACCATCATTTAGAGATTGTCTGGATGTGTAAGATGGAAACCTTCCAAAGTGGTATTATGTAAGGTAAAACTAAACAGGTGTCGTGTTTGGTTTGGGCCATCATTCTATCCACACTCCCTATGAATTTGGAGGGAAAGAAAACAGCTCTTAATATCACCTCTCTCACCTTTTCCCTCCTTATCCACGTGGATGAAAGAGAAGTAGTTTTGGTTACCGATCACTACCAATGGTTTCCTTTCATCCCTCACCGTGAATTCGTGTCCCCCAGATCTCAGGCTCCC
>CM031602.1:4941088-4956088 GCA_018398815.1 Conus ventricosus
TTCATTTCACACCGCTGTGGCCTCTTTCATTTCACACCTCTGTGGTGGCCTCTTTCATTTCACACCGCTGTGGCCTCTTACATTTCACACCGCTGTGGCCTCTTACATTTCACACCGCTGTGGCCTCTTTCATTTCACACCTCTGTGGTGGCCTCTTTCATTTCACACCGCTGTGGCCTCTTACATTTCACACCGCTGTGGCCTCTTTCATTTCACACCGCTGTGGCCTCTTTCGTTTCACACCTCTGTGGTGGCCTCTTTCATTTCACACCGCTGTGGCCTCTTACATTTCACACCGCTGTGGCCTCTTTCATTTCACACCGCTGTGGCCTCTTTCGTTTCACACCGCCGTGGCCTCTTTCATTTCACACTGCCGTGGCCTCTTTCATTTCACACCGCCGTGGCCTCTTTCATTTCACACCGCTGTGGCCTCTTTCATTTCACACCGCTGTGGCCTCTTTCATTTCACAACGCTGTGGCTTCTTTCATTTCACACCGCTGTGGCCTGTTTCATTTCACAGTGCTGTGGCCTCTTTCATTTCACACCTCTGTGGCCTCTTTCATTTCACAAACACCCGCTACTTTAATCCTACAGAGAAATTCCCCTCATTTTCCTTTGGATCACTCCGAGTGATCACGAAGCTGAAGGACATAACCTTTGAGAGGAATGGAGACTAGGTCAGCACATTTGTTTCGAAAGCAAGTTCTCAGTTTTTCTCTCTCGAAGAATCATCTATTTTCTTCAATAAAGTCATTAAAAGCAAAACCACATAAAACTCGTAATTATCAAAGATATTTTGCTTAATAATTTCTTTATTTTATTTTTGTTTTTTTTAGGCTGTAACGCGTTAACGGTACTCAAGCAGTTTCACCACGATAACAGTAATTATGACTTGAAAAAAGATGATTATGACCAGTAAAAACAGGTGGCTTTGACTCATGTACATGAGCAATAGTATCGTTGCTATCGTGGCGTGAATTGTGGGCTTTTAAAAGGCTGGTTTCCGAAATCGTAGAATGCCGGAATGATGATTAAATGTTTTCCTTGCTCAAGACTTAGTAGGGATCGTTGTGGTATTTCTGCCTTTTGTGCCGTTGTTTGAGGGATTACGATGGTTCCCGCATACAGCCAGTGAAGGGTTTTCCTCTTTACAATATATTTTCTTAATTTTATGTTCCCATTTTTTTTCATCTTCAACCCCGCCCCCTTTTTTTGCTTTGTTTTAAGTTCAAATCTTTGCCAAGTCATTACTATGACGGAAGAATTGTTAGCCTGCACTTGTTTTCCCCCACTATTTAGCTGTTCGGCATTAGTTGTTTGATGCCTTGACAGCATCATACTCAGAGAAATGAACTGTATTCACGCAGTAATAATTTTCACATGAAGAGGACTGGTCTTTTTATTTTTAGGATTAGAGCTTTGCAGAAAAAGTGATAAACAGAATTTTCTGGTGAAACTAATTGATTGTTGTAGCATATTGCTGTTTTACGGTAATAAGAATTATAATGATTAAAGAAACAAACTTTCCCCAATTCCCCAAAAGAAGTCGTGGAAGTGGAGTGTCTAACAGTGAATGGAAAAGCATTCCATACTGGTGGACCCTAATAGGAAAGCAAACGCTGGTTAAGGACTTTTGTTCTGACAGACGGAATATGGTGAATGCAATTATCGGAAGAAGAACAGAACTTAACGTGACTGAAAATAGAAACACAGTATAGCAGACAGCTATTTAGGAACAGCGCCAGTAATACGTAAAAAGCAGAGAGAAGACAGTTTGTAGAACATTCTAGACTTCTTGGGCAACCAGTGCAAATATAAATAGGTGTGGTATGCTTCTAATTTGGGGGGACTTGAATATCAGCCTTGTAGCATTATTCTGCCCCTTGTGTGGAGCTTCGAAGCACCAGCAGGGACAGCAATGCCACGGTCAAGCCTGGAAAAAAGCAGAGAGCAAAACAAGAGGCGCGGTTCCATCCACACACCAATAGTGGCGGTTCCATCTACACACCAATAGTGGCGGATCCATCTACACACCAATAGTGGCGGTTCCATCCACACACCAATAGTGGCGGTTCCATCTGCACACCAATAGTGGCGGTTCCATCTGCACACCAATAGTGGCGGTTCCATCCACACACCAATAGTGGCGGTTCCATCCACACACCAATAGTGGCGGTTCCATCTACACACCAACAGTGGCGGTTCCATCTACACACCAATAGTGGCGGTTCCATCTACACACCAACAGTGGCGGTTCCATCTACACACCAATAGTGGAGGTTGTGGCTTATTCTCTAGGGCTCAAGTTACGCTGTCCTGCAGACATCTGCGAAGCGCTTTTTTAAGGACACTAGGTTCGGTCAAAAATGATGCTAAGATTGCGAATACTGGGAGAGGAATCGATGTCGATGCTGCTGATGCAAAGCGTACATACTGATGTAACATTTCTGAAAGTGTACATACTGATGTAACATTTCTGAAAGTGTACATACTGATGTAACATTTCTGAAAGTGTACATATTGATGTAACATAATAAGAATTATAACTTGAGCCCTAGAGAATAAACAACTGCAGACATCTGTGAAGTGCTTTTTTTTGAAGGACACTAGGTTCGGTCAAACATGATGCTACGACTGCGAATACTGGGAAAGGCATCAATGTTTGTACTGCTGATGCTGATGGTTTCTGAAAGTGTACATATTGATGTAACATTCTCTGATTTAAAGCTCCTCAGTGGGATGCTGCAAGTACTCTTCATGCGCATGTAGGTGAGGGCATCGATGAATAATGTCATGCCATATCATCAAAAACAAACAGAAATGTTTGGAAACTATAACTATGACCTATCGAAAACACTATAATTCCATGGGAGACAGTTTTCTCAGTCCTTCTCCAGACTGGGGAGGGAGGAGAAGGAGGACTGTAAGAGAAGGCCCAGCCGAGACGAAAGAGGGGTGAAGGGACGAGGACGTAAGTAGTGACGTTAACGACCGTTTACTGACAGCCCGGACGATGCGAATGACCTTGATTGAGATGGTCTGCGCTGCTTCTCCCGAGGTGGCTGCTGAGATGTGGACTCGTGGGCATTGGACTCTTGCTGCTGCGGCCACTGACCTTGTCGTTGAGGTCATTTCCTCTCTTGTTTCAGTCTTGCCCAGTCCATCTACAAATTCACCAAGAAATGATTGTCGTCGAATTCGTTGATGAGAAATTCAGCAGTAAATGAACTGACGACTAAGGGGGGAAACAACGAGAAAAGAAAAGAACCAGCCAACCAACCAGTAGTCAGCCGACCAACCAGTAGCCAGCCGACCAACCAGTAGCCAGCCACAACCAACCAGTAGTCAGCCAACCAACCAGTAGTCAGCCAACCAACCAGTAGCCAGCCAACCAACCAGTAGTCAGCCAACCAACCAGTAGTCAGCCAACCAACCAGTAGCCAGCCGACCAACCAGTAGCCAGCCAACCAACCAGTAGTCAGCCAACCAACCAGTAGTCAGCCAACCAACCAGTAGTCAGCCAACCAACCAGTAGTCAGCCAACCAACCAGTAGTCAGCCGACCAACCAGTAGTCAGCCAACCAACCAGTAGTCAGCCAACCAACCAGTAGTCAGCCAACCAACCAGTAGCCAGCCGACCAACCAGTAGCCAGCCAACCAACCAGTAGTCAGCCGACCAACCAGTAGTCAGCCAACCAACCAGTAGTCAGCCAACCAACCAGTAGCCAGCCAACCAACCAGTAGCCAGCCAACCAACCAGTAGCCAGCCAACCAACCAGTAGTCAGCCAACCAACCAGTAGTCAGCCAACCAACCAGTAGTCAGCCGACCAACCAGTAGTCAGCCAACCAACCAGTAGTCAGCCAACCAACCAGTAGCCAGCCGACCAACCAGTAGTCAGCCAACCAACCAGTAGCCAGCCGACCAACCAGTAGTCAGCCAACCAACCAGTAGCCAGCCGACCGAAAGAGCTGCTCGTCCAAACATATTCTCTTCTATTTTTGTGTCGTTCCCATAGAAACGGCGATGGTAGCATGGACTCCGTATTACGTTCGAGGTAATATTGATAATGTTGTTGTCTGTTTACAAATAAAAAGCAGTTAAACCATATCAAAGACGACCAGCTCTTCGTACCCGTTGAGGGGTTGACTGTTCCACCGTTTGAATCAGTGAGAAGGTCAAGTCAGATGCTAAAACGTTGTTTCTTTTCAGGTCGGATGTTTTCGTTTAAATGGGTAAACAGTTTTTGTGTTTTCTAACGTCACAATACAATCATTTTTCTGGAAATAGATCCATACCTCTGGTGTATGTGCGCGTCCATGCACGCGTGCATGGGAGAGCGTGTTCATGTGCGTCCACGCTCGTGTGTTGTGTGTGTGTGTGTGTGTGTGTGTGGCGCTTTCAAGGTGATATCTCCCGAACACAGCGTCTAGTTTGAGAGAGAGAGAGAGAGAGAGAGAGAGAGAGAGAGAGAGAGAGAGAGAGAGAGAGAGAGAGAGAGAGGAGAGAGAGAGAGAGAGAGGAGAGGGAGAGAGGGCATCCAATAGGCTAGCGATGGGTTGCATTCAGAGGTTATTGAATTTTTTTAGAAACATAGGATGTAATGCAGCCGTGATCTTTGTTGATGTGATGATGTCAGATGCCCTTTATTTTCAACAGGCACAGAACGTCAGGTCATACTGATGTAGATGGCAGATTTAAACACCTCCCGGAATATTTTATTTCAAAAGACACAGTTTATTGCAACAACAGCAGAAGTATTACACAACACACACAAGACACACGTAATATTATCCAAGCAGGAACAGAATGAGAAAACAAGATGCAAAGCATATACACGTACTCCCAGTTTATCTTGAATACGCGTGAGATATTCCATAAAGAGGAAAAACCGTTTTGGCCCGTTGTAGCTGTTAGTAACGGCTTTTCTGGACATTGGGCATCATCCGTGACCCATTATGAACATACCTACAAATTTTCAGAAAGATAGGACAAGTACTTTCTAACATATTCCATAAAGAATAAAAACCGTTATAGCCGTTAGTAACGGATATAACGGTGAAATAACACATTGGGCATGATCCGTGACCCATAATGAACATACCTACAAATTTTCCGAAAGATCGGCCAAGTACTTGCTAAGATATTCCATAAAAAGAAAAACCTTTATAGCCGTTAGTAACGGCTATAACGGTAAAATAACACATCGGGCATGATCCGTGACCCATAATGAACATACCTACAAATTTTCAGAAAGATCGGCTGAGTACTTTCTAAGATATTCTGTAAAGAAGAAAACCCGTTATGGGCCGTTATAGCCGTTAGTAACGGCAATAACGATAAAATAACACATTGGACATAATCCATGACCCTTAATGAACATGCCTACAAATTTTCAGAGAGATTGGCCAAGTACTTTCTGAGATATTTCATAAAGAAGGAAAACCGTTATGGGCTGTTATGGCCATTAGTAACGGCTAGAACGGTAAAAAAAACAACAACAAAACATCGGACATCATCCGTGGCCCATAATGAACATACCTACAAATTTTCAGAAAGATCGGCCCAGTAGTTTTGTCTGGAGCGAGTCATTTTGACCACGGACGGACATACAGACAGACAGACAGACAGACAGACAGACAGACAGACACACACACACACACACACACAACACACACACACACACACACACACACACACACACAGAGAGAGCATTTCTTCGTTCCCATTCTAAAGTACTCCCTGTTCTATAAGAACTGGGAGTTCAAAAAGGATATGAAAATGATCTATAAGACTGTTCTTTCTTTGTCTAATGAAGACAGATGTAAAGACACCAGAGAGAGAGAGAGAGAGAGAGAGAGAGAGAGAGAGAGAGAGAGAGAGAGAGAGAGAGAGAGAGACAATGACAAATAATTTAATTGAGCTAGGCCTCGTGCCCGTGTCAATGGGGACATTGGGATGGGGGGGGGGGGGGGGGGGGGGGGGGGGGGGGGGGAGAACAACGTTGTGGAAAAAGCAAAAGTAACAGGAAAATAACAACACCTTGCAAGTATACATGCACTTTCTCGGTCAGGTAGATAACTTTCACATTCTCCTCAGTCATGATGTATACATACTGATCAAATACGCACCAATATACAGCTTAGGGCATATCATTTACAAATCTCACAGAAGATACATTCATTTGTAATTGCCTAAAAAACCTGTAAACCTTTTCATGATCACACACACACGCACACACACACATTCGCACACACTCACACTCACTCACACACACACACACACACACACACACACACACACACACACACACACACACACACACACACACACACACACACACGACACACACACTCGCCCACATGCACTCACACATACAAGCTCTTTTGCTTTTAGAGGGAAAATGTACCCCGAATTATACATAAAATATATTAACTTTACGTCCCATTCGTTTTTTACATCTGATTTCAAAAGCTTTAGTTATGAAAGCAGCAACATCTTTAGCCATTTTATCATTGGCAAGTAATAATGACATCTTGAAAGCCGACGCTCTTGCATAATATTTAGTGGGTATGAAATGCTCTCGAACATCCTTATATTTAGGGCATACAATAAAAAAGTGATATTCAGATTCCAACTGACTTGGACAAAAAGGACAGCAGAGTGCCTCTCGGGGAACACTCGAATGCCGCAGTTTGTGAGTATTTAAACAAGATACACCTAACCTGAATCTTATGAGATTTTTACGATTGTTCAAATTACTTACCGTAAACAGATAATTCGGCATTTGTCTGAATTGCTTAAAGGAAGAATAGAAGGAAAAGCGATCACTAACATCCATTCGGGTGTACCATTCTTGAAGATGACAATCAATCAACCGATTTCTAAATTCTAAGAGAAAACCTTGACATTGTAAACGTTCTGGTTTTCCCATACATACCCAAAGCCATATCGTTTAACATAGAGCAAACTGATGAAACCCAGTTGTTCTTGCCTCGATGATGCAAATCATATAACGTGTTGTAAGCTTTCTTAGGAAGGCGATTATCCGGCATATTAACGACACGTATCCAATACTTGATACATTTAGTATAATTGTTTATATAGAGTGGATACCGACCAGTTTCTCCATAGACTAAGGCGCTGGTGTTTTTATGGACACATTTAAGAATCTCTTGAGTGCAAACAAATGCACTTTTTCAATAATTGAGTTGTTTGCAATCAAACCCCATACTTCGGCACCATAGCTAAGCACTGGCTGGACTTGACAGTCGAAAAGTTTAAAGAACAATTTCGGGGAAAGACTTTGAAACTTCCACAGTAGTTTTATATATTGATGACTTGACGTTTTGCCTTGGATGCTAAATCCTCAAGGCAGTGGGAAAAAGAAAGACCCGTGGAAAAGATAACACCTAGATATTTATACTGATTAACAATTTCTAGTTGCCTACCGTCGTAGAACCATCTTTCCCTTGAGGCGATATACCCCCCATTTCTAAACACAATAACTTTTGATTTTTCTAAATTTACGATCAAATCGAGTTTTTTTCGCTGTGCTACACAAAACATTGAGTTGCTGCTGGAGACCAATGACGGTAGATGCTACGAGTGCAACATCGTCGCAAAAAGCATAATTAGTATCTCTATGAAGTCTGGTAATAAGGGAATACCATGTTTACCATATTGAATTATTTCTTCAGCAAGCTCATTGATGAATAGCGAAAATAAAACCGGACTGCATATTTCTCCTTGCTTCAGACCCCGAGGACACATGAAAGTGTCAGTTAAATCTGCCCCCACTTTAACCCTAGCTTTGACATCTGTGTATATGCTTTAAGTGCATTGTACATCTTACCCTTTACACCTTTTTTCTTTAAGATTGACCAGAGTTGGCTTCTATCTACCGAATCGAAAGCCTTTTTAAAGTCGATAAAAGCAACGTATAATTTCTTGTGGTTAGAGAGTTGCTTTTGTACCAGAGAAAGAAGGGTAAATATATGATCAGTAGTACTATAATTCTTTCTAAGCCAGCCTGCACATCATTTATTACATCACAATCTTCAATCCATTTTGTTAAACGCTTGTTTAATATGTAAGTATATAATTTTAAACTAATGTTTAAAAGAGAGATACCTCTGTAGTTGTCTGGTTGTTTATATCACCCTTTTTATGCAAAGGTTGAATCAGAGCTTCACACCACATAGAAGGGAAGATGCCAAAAATCAAAGAGTTTGTTGAAAAATTTCTTAAGGAAAAAAAGAATAGTGGGGGTGCAGTACTTATAAAATTCCCCAATAAGTCCGTCTGGACCTGGTGCTTTATTTGATTTTAAAGCCTTAACTGAATCAAGAATTTCCTCTTCAGTTATACAGACATCTAATTCATCAACGTTACTATCAGCAACAGGGAAACACTCAGCTTGAAGTTCCTGAGAATTAGGACCAGAAGGAATCAGCTCATCATTAAAGACTTGTTTGAAATGCTGAAACCATTCTTCATTGGATATTGTGTTTGGTACATGAGAACTACTTTTTAAAGACCTTACAGTGCTCCAAACCGCTTAGAATCTTTGGCGTTTTCGTTAAGTGTGTTTTAAAACTTGTTGTCTATATAACTGCTGCTTGTCTCGAAGAAAGTCTTTATACTCGTTTCTAATTATAGAATAGTTTAAGTCTCAGTTGAACAGCATCGGGGTTGTTATTAACTTTCACCTGACTGTACGCTCTCAATGCTTGTCTCACCTGACGGCGTTTAACATGGCACTCAGAATCAAACCATGGGCTGCGCTTGATATTACCTGTGACAATTTCTTTACTCATTATTTGACCAGCTTTAAACAGACCTTCGTTTAGTTTCTTCAGTGCACACTCAAAATTGACATCATCAATTCAATTGCTTCATGGAAGGTTGAATTGACCTCGTCAGACTGAAGTACACTGATAAAATCACCTTCTTTTGCTGGATCCCATGCATATTTTTTAAATTTGGTTACCTTTAACCTTTTGAAACCGTCTCCTGATTCGGACTGGAAGCATTAGTACAAATTCAACAGGCATGTGCTTTGATTCTACCCGTGGGGTTACTTTCAATTCACGGCACAGTGGAACTAAGGATTGGAGGAAATAAAATAATCAATAACACTAGAACCATTGTGAGCGATATAAGTGAAATCACAGCTTTTATCACCAGCAGAAAACCATTTAGAATAACCAACTCAAAATTCTGACAGATGATAATTAAATAAAGACCAAATTCATTAGTGGAGCAATCTTTTGATACACGAGAAAAGCTGTCATCACCGATGGTATTTTCATTTATCGAGTCACCTAAATATACGGGTAGTTCTTGTGCGTTCAGCCGACCAGTTCTTGCATTTAAATCGCCGAGGATGATCACAGGAAGATCACCCGCTTGTTCAAAAGTATCCATCAGACATTGTTCAAGAAGTGAAACCCCATTATCAATCTCGGTATCTGCATAATAAACACTGTTAGCAGGGGGCAAATAAATTCCAATTAAAAGAACTTCAAGATCTGGAGCTTTAAGGTGGAGAACAATAGTATGGTCATATTCCACTGTAAGTTGTTTGACTAGTTTGGCATATGCCTTTCTTACAAGAAACACGATCCCTCCTGACAAACGTGCAGTAACAGCATCGGTTAATCTAATTCCAGGTGAAAGAAAAACTTCGTAATCCGAAAAGAGAAAAGAAGGAAATGTTGTTGAGAACGTTTCCGTCAAAACAACAAAATCAAACTGAGATATATAATTATTTACATCGGGGTCATAAACTGACGATAGACCCTCAATATTATAAGTCAGAAAGGAGAGACTGTTCTTCTGACAAGTCTTGACACGGGCACGGCCGTTATCCTAGGTGTCTTCATTGCAAGGACACGGGGGCAGCAGAGGAGCACAGTTTTGTTCATTATGCGTCCAGGACTACCTCTTGGATGGGTTCTTAAAAATCTTTCTGTGAGCTGTGTCTGTCTGGTTCGTACTCGACTGCGAGTACAAGGACCGGAGCCTGAGAACTGGCCCTCGGTTTCACTTACCATAGACACCTGCCACGGAGAGGGCTAGGTTCTCCACCACCACGGTACTTTGACTCTCGCCAGTGCCGAGACCCTCTGTCACCGTACCTGTCACACCCTTGGACTGGTTTTCCACGTCGTGCGGAGGGTTTACCAAGGACACCCTCTGTTTTTGAAGATCCTCTGAAGCACTGACAGGAACTCCTACCTGGTGCACGTCATTGCAGCCCGTAGTTACGCCAGGACTTGACGCCTCCACATGGGAAGGTGGATCAGGTCTTAAGTCACGGCAGTATGTGAGAGAGAGAGAGAGAGAGAGAAGAGAGAGAGAGAGAGGGGGGGGGGGGGGGGGGGGGGCAACAATCTCACAAGCACGTAGGCAGACCTTTGCATGTGTCTACAGAGGAGGAGTGAAGAAAAAAGAGGATGAGAGAGAGAGAGAGAGAGAGAGAGAGAGAGAGAGAGAACGAACGAACGAAATCATTTACTGCTATAAAGCGGTACAGCTTCCTTAGCAATATGGCGCGATGAACAATAGCACAACAAAACAATTAAATAATGCCGCGCGGAAGTCCGACATAGAAACCATAGCAAACAATGTTCATTTTCGTCGCTAGGCTGGCATATGTCCCATAGGAACCCGTCTGTCACGCGAGTCTCGTGGACACAGGCTGTCACCCCACGCACGTGGAACTGGATCAGTTCGTGCAGCGTCTTCATCTTCCGTGCTGCACGTGCGTGGATCCTGGCGTGTTGTTTACTGTCAACACGTTTCCCTCGTCGAAGTCTGGTTGGTTTTACACGCTCCTCTGTCAGCATGTTTTTTATTGTCCTGCTTGACAAACCAAACCACGCTCCTCTGTCAGCATGTTTTTATTGTCCTGATGGAGTAAGAACAAGAGTTCGTTGTGGAGCGAAACTTACTGACAATATTCATTGTTCTAGAGGAGTCAAGTAGGGAGGGAGATGCATGCAGCTTTATCTTATTTTCTTTGTTTATTATTAATGAGTTAGCTCTTGATGTAATCAACAATGGTAAACATGGTGTTTTATTGTCGCTCGGCGTTTTTGAATTGTTTATCCTTCTATTGGCCGACGATGTTGTTTTGATGTCCGAAACTGTTGTAGGGTTGCAAACACAATTAAACAGCTTGCACCGAGCCGCTAAATCACTACAGTTGAAAGTCAACATGGAAAAAAGCAATATCATAGTATTTCGTAAAGGTGGTTACTTAAGTGTAAGGGAAAGGTGGGTATACGATGGTATTTCTATGCCAGTTGTCAATGCTTATAAATATTCAGGAATATTATTCTCAACACGCTTGAGTTTTGTTGGTGCGTGCAAAGACAGGCAAAAAATGTTGTGCTTTGTATCATGAAAAAGTTACATGCTCTTAATAATTCTTTATTCATGTTATTTATAAAACTTAGGTTCATCCGATTGTACAGTGCGGCTCTGAGCTATGGGGACTAGAAAAAGCGGCTGTCTATTGTGAATCTGTTCATATGTTTGCTCTGCAAAGGTTTTTGGTGTAGATAGACGGACTCCAAATATTCACGGTGAAACTAGTAGATTTCCCATTTACATTACTTTTGCTGTCAGATGTGTCCGCTGCAGGCTGAGACTGATACAAATGGAAGACTTTAGAATTCCTCATACGGCGTACAATATGTTATGTGACTTAGATACTAAAGGCAAAAGTAACTGGGTGTCCGAAGTGCGCCTTTGACTATTTGAATATGGATTTGGATTTGTTTGGCTGAATCAAGGGGCTGGTAGTGTTAAAGAGTTTTTATGTCTTTTCCGTCAACCGTTGGTTGACTGCAGATGGCAGAAATGGACTGATCATATTCATAACAGTGACAGATTTGATTTCTACAGGAATTTTTGCGATGTTCATGACCTGAAAACGTACTTAACATTAGATATAGACGGCACCTAAAACATGTAACAGCAAAATTCAGATTAGGAATATCTGCATTGGCCACCCACTATTTTAAATATCGAATATGTAATAATTGTGATGTGCTTTGTCCTTTATGTAAAAGATTAATTGAAACCGAATTACATTTCGCCCTGTCCTGTCCAGCTCTCATGAGCATCAGAGAAAGTTTATTAAGCCCAAATATTACAGACGGCCATCCTTGTTTAAACTGAGCCTACTTTGTTCCTTATCTTCTGCAGAAGCTGTTAAGAATTTTTCTTTGTTTTTGTACAAGGCCTTTAAGTACAGAGAAATTTTCACTTCTTGAAATTGCCCTCGAATTATTCTTGTTTTGTTCCGGAATGTAATTTCAAATAACTATTGTACTTGTGTGTTAACACACCCCTCCATTAGGGGCCTTGGCCTGCTATGCGCGCGCTATGTGTGTGTGTGTGTGTGTGTGTGTGTGTGTGTGTGTGTGTGTGTGTGTGTGTGTGTGTGTGTGCGCGTGTGTGTGTGTGTGTGTGTGTGTGTGTGTGTGTGAGTGAGTGAGGGAGGGAGAGAGAGAGAGAGAGAGAGAGAGAGAGAGAGAGAGAGAGAGAGAGAGAGAGAGAGAGAGAGAGAGAGAGAGAGAGAAGGGGTGGTGACAGTAGGGGAAGATGGAAAGGGAAAAGATGAAGAGCCCATGAAATAACTTAATGATGGTTAGGGCCTCGACTCTTTCTCTAAGTCTCTCTTAACCTTCTTTCCTCGTAAGTGACAGCGAGATGTTGCAGACCGCTCTGGAACCGTCGCTGCTCACGCCTTCTGTCAGCCTCCTGCTGCGATCTTCCTGCGCTTCATGGCCCTTCATAGAATCATTCTGTCCCCCCGCCGTCCCATTCTTCGCCGCCTGTCGTCCTGTCATTCATGATTGATGCAGTGATGATCGACCTAGGTCGTTCACCTTCATTCGTCAACGCATCAGTATGTCACTTTATTGCGCACATGGATAAAGAAAAACAAAAAATGATAATCAGTATCGCAGAGTCTGACGGTGCATAAAAAACTGATTTTCTCTCGCTAACATTTCCATTGACCTTTATTAACCCTCCCTCTCTCTCTCTCTTCTCTCTCCTCTCTCTCTCTCCTCTCTCTCTCTCTCTCCTCTCTCTCTCTCTCTCTCTCTCTCTTTCCTCTCTCTCTCTCTCTCTCTCTCTCTCTCTCTCTCTCTCCTCTCTCTCTGTCTCTGTCTGTCTGTCTGTCTGTCTGTCTGTCTGTCTGTTTCTCTCTCTCTCCTCTCTCTCTCTCTGTCTCTCTTTCTCTCTCTCTCTCTCTCTCTCTCTCTCTCTCTCTCTCTCTCTCTCTCTCTCTCTCTCTCTGTCTCTCTTCAAATTTCTGCCTCCCCACCTCTCTCTTTTATCTTACTAAGTTTATGCACACGGCAGCTAAACATCATGATGTGAACAGCGACATTTTACAACTGACATTGATTTGTTCGTCATTTTTTTTTTTTTTTGGTAAACGGTATCCTGGATACAGTTCTGAAGCGGATCGTTCCAGGGAATCCTCACAAACATTCAACAGGCTCGTTCTTTCATCTCATTCCATCGTTCCACGAAGACAGAGAGAGACTGAGAGACAAAGAGAGGAACACGATGAGAGAGAGAGAGAGAGAGAGAGAGAGAGAGAGAGAGAGAGAGAGAGAGAGAGAGAGAGAGAGAGAGAGAGAGAGAGAGGGGTCTGGTACCATCAGGGACTAGTATTATCAGCGGCCAGTATGAAGGGCTTAATACTTTAAGGGCCAGTGCTAGCAGGACCTAAGACCATTAGAACCATGTGCAATTAAGTCTGGGTAGCAATAGAGGTCAGGGCCATTAAAGCGCAGAGACATGAAGACCCAGTGCCCTTATGGCATGCTACTATTAATACGCAACACAACTCCGTTGTCTTCGTGTATTCAGTCGCATATTACATGCAGATAGACACTAGGCTCTGACAACATTGGGACATAATGAATTTGAACTCTTTGTCGACTGCCGCAATGCTCCTTCAGAAATGTTAAAGTCAGAGACACATTGCCAATTTTGGACGAAATGGCAGAAACAGGAACGGATTTCACTGTATTATATAAAAAAAAATCATGAACGTAACTTCTGGCAACACTGCGATTTAAGAGTTGAATAGAATGCTGAGCTATCAAACGTAGGAACGATTAAATGACACAACAGACACAACTCGTTTCGACCTACTGGGTCTTCTTTAGGCAGAATAAACAACATTAAAAAAAAAACCAATGGAAACAAAGGACGAAGAAGCAAGAGTAGCGTGGGTGAAAAACAAAAGCTATAGAATGGAACTGAAGAGAAGAGGAAGGGCTTAGAAGGAAAAGATAAATAATGACATTACACAAAAAAAAAAAAGAATAAAAAAAGAAAAATGAAAATAATGATAATGATGATGGTATGATAATCATATAATAATAGTAACAATAATAACAACAACAGCAGTAACAATAACAAAAACAATGGCAGTGACAGTAATTACAATAATGATTAAAGAAGAAGAAGAAGAAGAAGAAGGTATTAGGGAAACCATTCATCACTAATGACTGGCTGCATGAAAATCCAGTGTGACCCTCCGCCACGAAATCCAACTCGTTGTCTGAATGTTGTCTCAGGTAGCATACATTCAAACAATAACCTTTTTTTGACACTTCAACACACAAAGAACGTTTCACTGCAACAAATAGGAATGTTAATGACCATTTGAGGTTGGCTTTTGTGATGGCAGACACTCCGATTAAATTGGCCCCCAAAGGTTTTGCAAACCTGGTTTGCAAATTCAAAGTAAGGCTAATAAACTTGAAATTTCACATACTTAATCGATAATAAAAAAAATTGCTATCGAACGTACAAAGGTATATGGTTTTAGGAACGCATGTCAGCAAAATGAAAGAAATAAAAAACGTGTTATACATCCCTCCATCCCTCCCATTTACTTACCACCACCTCTCGCGGCAGTGCCATTCTTGAAGGACTGAAGACTGGTTTGGTGGTGGA
>CM031602.1:4961088-4968588 GCA_018398815.1 Conus ventricosus
GAGAGAGAGAGAGAGAGAGAGAGAGAGACAGAGACAGAGACGGGGCAACACGGAGAGAAAATGACAACGACGATGACAGTGATTCTCTGTTTTACAACGGCATTATCATTAGCTTAGTTAATCGTTTTTCATATTTTTGGTTCTATTTTAACCGAACAAGTACTAACTGACTCAAACTCAAACGGGAGAGAGAGAGAGAGAGAGAGAGAGAGAGAGAGAGAGAGAGAGAGAGAGAGAGAGAGAGAGAGAGAGAGCGGGACAGAAAGACAGAGAGAGAGATGATGATGATGGAAACTATTAGTCCCTGTCACGGTCGCTAAGCCGGACGGCCCTACCACCCCTACCCACACCTATTACACACTAGAGCAGACAACACAGCACACTAACACAACTTTACAATCACGCGCACCTCTTTATTTCACACACCCAAACATACCATGGCGCCACCACTCACGTCCATCTACAACCACACACCGGTATCCCACTTCTTCACTGACCCACCCTACCCTACTACGCCCCTGAGAACCCTAACCATCTATACTAAAACACCAGTTGCGGTATATCACTGCGACCTAGGGACGCAGAGATAGCCCGCACACGTGGTGGCTAACTAAAGGGACAAGAATAAACCCAAGGGACTCTAAACTTAAACTGCTACCACCCACACCTCTCCCCAGGACCCACCCTTCTCTTTTGACCCGGGACCACTATCGCACTGGTCACTGCGTCCCTAAGGGAGGCAACGACAAGTACCCTACACTGTGCTGGCCACTACGTCCCAAAAGGAAGCAGTAGCTAACACCCCTACCCTACTGCCTAACGCTACACCCCTTCTACATCACCCATGGGACAACCTATCCCGGCCCGGAAAGCTCCAGTCCTTGGCACTGTCCGGGACCCTCACAGACTGACTCCTCCACGGATGACTCCGCTCCTCAGCGCTGTCCGTGGCCTCACAGGCTGACTCCTCCACGGATGACTCCGCTCCTCAGCGCTGTCCGTGGCCTCACGCAGGCTGACACCCCGAAGACTCTACAACCCCGGCGCCGACCGTGACTCCTCACGGTCTGACTCTCCCCTGCGCTGGGCACGACACCTGGCGCACCCACACACCAGACGCCCTCTCGACGAGTCTGGGGCTCGAAGGACACCTCCTCCTCTGAAGGCCCCGCCGGACACTGAGGGTGAGGGAAGGTCTGGTGCAGCGCCCTCTCACAGAACGCCGAACCGGGTAGAGCAACCGATCGGCGGTACTAAATCAGCCGTCCATAGGTTTGGAGTAATGGTAATTCAGAAAGAGAGCGTGTGCATATGTGTATATGTGTGTGTGCGAGCGTGCGTGTGTAAGATTTGGGGTTATGGTTAAGGTGGAAGATTAGGCTAGGTAGGGGTTGGGGAAATAAGATACACAATATTCTTGAGTTCCAAATCTTGACTTGTTGAAGGGATGGAAGCGGGGTTGGTTTCATTCCCGATTGTTACCCTTTTGTTACTTGGGTTCTACACTAGAGAAGGCGGGGCAGGATATCGGCTGTTGTGTTGTCAAGTCTGTGAGTTGTTGTGGTAAATTGTCGTGCTGTTGCACGAGCAACAACTAGTCCGTTGGTCCGGCGTGTCAGCTCTGCGGAGGGATACGCTGCTCTGACCAATCGCTGTTTTGTGTTGTGAGTAGAGTTCGCTTGGTTCCGACCAGGTCGGAATGCGTTGGGGTAGCTTCACTTCGGTCCTGGTGTTCGTCGGAGTGGACGCGCCTTGTAGTTGCGGCGGCAGCGCCGTTAGTCGAGCTGAGTGACTTCGAGTCATAGTTAGTGCCAGGTCCTCGTCGGGTCTGGTGTGCCCTTGGCCTGTGCCGGGTTCTGTGTCGTCTCTGTTGGCAGCCACTTCAGCCAGTTGCAGAACTGGTGTGGTTGATCGTCTGTCTGTCCAGGTTGGTGATCCGTTATGTTCGTGGTTCGTCGTGTCTTGTATTGTGCCGGGTTCTGTGTCGTCTCTGTTGGCAGCCACTTCAGCCAGTTGCAGAACTGGTGTGGTTGATCGTCTGTCTGTCCAGGTTGGTGATTTGTTAGGTTCATGGTGGTGTTGTTCGTCATGTTGTCTTGTATTATGGCGAGTTGTACTGTAGTGGTCATGTTATGTTTAGTTGTATTATGTTTGTTGCGTATACTGGTTGTCTGGTATGATGTCGTCTTGGTTCTGTGATTGAAACTTGTCAGCCGTTTGTGTTACCTCTTTCTGTATATTCTGTAAGTAGTGTACATAGTGGTTCCTGAGTTCGATTGTCATGTGACAGTTTGGCTAGACAGTGTGGGTTAGATATAATAACCGTTGATGGACGGTGATGTAGATATTGGTTGTGATTAGTTCATGTTAATTTCAGGGGGTCAGTAAGGAAGTAATACGAGGTTGCATTTTGTTGAGGATCATAGTATGAGTCAGGTGCAGATGTGTCTGCGTGAATCGTTAAGGATTGTGCTCAATTTCAGTTGTAAATAGTAGTAGTTCGTTGAAATTGAGTAACGATTTCGGAGTTGACCTGCACAGCATTGGAATTGGTTAACTGTGCAGTGGGGCCAAGGCTAATTGGTAGTCGAATGGTTTATACTAGAGTACGGTCGTGACTATTCAATTCATATTGGTGTCTTTTCACTTTCGTTACGAGTCATGGTTCTCGACGCGGGTGTCGTGCGCGTGCAGACTGTATCTGTGACGTACGCGTTTGGTACAGGACAGTGAATCCATATGGTTAGAAGTTTTTTTTTGTTTAAGTAAATGACAGTCGTCACACATGCAGGGATGTATGTGTTTGTGACAGAATAGGGTTGGAGAAAGATATTTTTAGGTTGCAGGAGACAGTCCCATGATGAATTTTAGTAGTCGGAAAGAAGGGTATGGTAAAGTTTAAGGCGGGTAGCTCAGCAGTTGATGACATAAAAACGGAGGATGTGCAGCATGTAATATTGTATGAAGTATGGTTGTGTTGGCATAACAAGGATTAACCACTGGGTTGTCTGACAGGAGATGACATGAGAGTGGGGTGCTGGATGGAAATTTTGGCGAACAAAGCATGTTGTGTTGATATATGATTATAAGTGACAGTGCAAAGAGGGGGAAGAATGTGAAGGATTGTGGCTGCGAGCCGATTCTCTCGTATGAACATGCTAGAATTGTGAACTGTTAGAAATTGATAGTTCTTTTATTCTTTTGTTGTTGTTTTTTTTAGATGTGTATTACTACTGATTACTGTGGGAATCATTTCCTTGTGTGATTTGCCCATTTCCTAGTTTGTTTAGTATTTCCTAAGGGGACCCTTGAGTCCGTGTTGGATTGCTTAGATTGGTTTTATTTCTCCGAGAATTATGTGTGAGTCATAATTTCAGATGTGTGAGCCATAATTTCATGGGTAATAGCGTGGATGGGGCTCAGGGAGAATATTGTTTTGTTGCTGTGGTAAAGGTTGGCAGGAAATGGATCTGATAACCCAAAGTAACGGGTTGGGGGGTGTATTCGAAATTCAAGGGGTCACTCTCATGCCCGAGTGGGAAGTAGGCAAGGGAGATGTAGAGTTAAGGCTTTACCAGGTAGCTTATGGGCCTGATGACTCGGGTAATAGCCAAATTACAGTAGTGGCCTACAGTTGTGTCAGCAGGTATCCTGTTCCGTCCTGAGGGTGGGGCCAGACCACCGCAGGGTACTGCCGCGTGCCGGCAGGTGAGCGGCGTGTCCCGTTGCCTGCTGCTTTTCCCGGGAGAGGGAGACCATCCAGGCCGTCTGCCGTCTGTGAGCAGCTCTCCTCCTGCTACCGGGGCCCTCTGGGAGCTCTCCAGCCACCCGTTGCTCTTCCCTGTTCGGGCGTCCTTTGAGCCCCGGACTCGTCGAGAGGGCACCGCACCAGACCTTCTCTCACCCTCAATGTCCGGCGGGCCTTCAGAGGAGGAGGCGTCCTTCGAGCCCCGGACTCGTCGAGAGGGCACTGCACCAGGCCTTCCCTCAACCGTTGTGTCCGGCGGGCCTTCAGAGGTGTTGTGCCAGCGCGGGGAGGAGTCAGACTGAGGAGCCACGGTCGCCGCCGGGTGCAGAGTCTACGGGGAGTCGGACTGTGGGAGGCCACGGTCAGCACCGGAGTGCAGTCGTCCGGGAGGCGTCAGCCTGTGAGGGGCCGAGTACAGCGCCGAGGACTGGAGTTCTCCGGGCCGGGATGGGTTGTCCCCATGGGTGTGGTAAAAAGGTTGCAGCGTTAGGGAGTAGGGTTAAGGGTGTTAGCTACTGCCTCCTTTGGGACGTAGTGGCCAGCACAGTGTAGGGTACTTGTCGTTGCCTCCGTTAGGGACGCAGCGACCAGTTTGGTAGGGGTCCCGGGTCAAAAGAGAAGGGTGGGTCCTGGGGAGAGGTGTGGGTGGTAGTAGTTTAGAGAAATAGAGTCCCTTGGGTTGTCCTTGTCCCTAGTAGTTAGTCACCACGTGTGCGGGCTATCTCTGCGTCCTAGGTCGCAGTGATATACCGCAACTGGTGCTTTAGCATAGGTTAGGGGTTTCAGGGTCGTAGCAGGGTAGTGTGGGTCAGGGAAGAAGTGAGATAATGGTGTATGGGCGTGGATGGACGTGAGTGGTGGCGCCATAGTGTGTGTGTGAAATAAAGAAGTGCGCTTGATTGTAAAGCTGTTATTGTGCTGTATTGTCTGCTCTAGTGTGTAATAGGTGTGGGAAAGGGTGGTAGGGCCGTCCGGCTTAGCGACCGTGACAATTGTCAGGCTCGCTAAGACCTGAACCACTATAGAGGGATAGACAGAAATGACAGACCTAGCTAAACTGTCTCCCCGACACACAATGGCAGCATCAATACAAAGGTAATACGTTTATACAGGGTTTATTTTCTTTCACTCCACACGCATAAAAGTTTTCATACTCACAACCACACGCTCATGCACCCGACGAGGAGACTACACACCACAACATTACAAATGACCAAGGCAATAAACTCAATAAATCATCACAATTGACACAATCTTATCAATCAAAGAAACGGTCCATATACTTGGCTGCATCGAGCCTACGTTACAGCATATATATCACCAACCGGGAACCCACATGGCGAACCGAGCCGCCCACAAGCACAGCTGAAGGACAGAATCACACGGCACATTAAACAATGTCGAACCCCAAAAGAACACCACTGAAGGACAGAATCACACGGCACATAAAACAATGTCGAACCCCAGAAGAACACCACTGAAGCACAGAGAATCGCACGCACATTAAACAATGTCGAACCCTTGAAGAACACCACTGAAGCACAGAGAATCACACGCACATTAAACAATGTCGAACCCTTGAAGAACACCACTGAAGCACAGAAAATCACACGCACATTAAACAATGTCGAACCCTTGAAGAACACCACTGAAGCACAGAGAATCACACGCACATTAAACAATGTCGAACCCTTGAAGAACACCACTGAAGGACGGAATCACACGGCATATTAAACAATGTCGAACCCCAGAAGAACACCACTGAAGGACGGATTCACACGGCATATTAAATAATGTCGAACCCCAGAAGAACACCACTGAAGCACAGAGAATCACACGCACATTAAACAATAGCAGAAGAACCGCAGATTCACAAAACACAGCAATCCATAGAAAAAACAACAACCGCAGATTCATAAAGCCCAGTAATCCACCTAGAACCACAAAAGAATACAGCCGAGCTAAATTCCTGCTCATACGGCAGCCATGCCGCAACACTGACTCAAAATCACCCGATGAAAACTGCAACGAATGAATAACTAACAAACCCAAAACAATGCCATGCCGGGCTGGACACAAGGCCCGTCCCTTTCCTCTTTTTCTCTCCTCCCCCGTTATTTTTTCATTTACGTAATGTCCTACCTAATTTTTTTACTTTGACGTCATAATAAGTATTGGTTTACGTTGACGTCACAATATTCTTCATCCAAAATAAAATGATCGATTCTTCTTTCTTTTTTTTTTCTTTTTTTTTTTTTTTAAAGAAAAAGCAAACAAACAGCAGGATACACAAACTCAGAAATCATCCATCAAAACAGTACCAGAAACTACAGTTCACACAAGAAAACTCGCTTGCTACCAACCTACCACAGACAGCATCAAACACTGATGCCAGACGATGACATAGGGACGAACACTGCTCCGCATGTCAGGAATAATACAGCCATACACTAGGCACCTCACCATCACTTCCAGATGGAGGCTGAAACAGCCTAGCCTAGACAAAGATACACGGACTCCTAATATCTAAGGGCATGAAACCCGAACATAGATATTACTGCTTGCCAAAAGGCCATAAGTCAAACCCGAAGATACATCTTATCTACGGGGGAATTGACGCACCCAACTGACCAATACATGTGAAATATACATCGACTTGCACTCAGCACAACTCACAATGCGCAAAAAAAAATCTAAGAAACACTGCATGAACAATATGCAAACTTAACTCAGCACCCAAAATAATATAAACACGCAAACAACAACATAAGAAATCCCTATCTCCAAATTCTGCCTGTAACAAAACAACTGCATTAGTAAATAATGTTTTCTCAGTCAATCCTTTCCTGACAATGATGATGGTGATAATATATCTTTCCAGCGGTAACAGATACGTACACGCTTTTGTTTTCCCTTTTCGTCCCGCCCTGACCCAGAATGGGACCAACAGAAACCGTAAGCTGAAAGTAAGAACATCATCTCGCCTGTTTGAGGTGATTTTCCTGTCATTTAGGCCTTACTCTTGCCGTACGACAACAACGTTGATATTCACTCATTCAGTTTTATGACTACATTTGTCATTTTTTTCTTTTGTTTATTGGACGGGTGATTCCTTCCTTGAAAACATCGGGACCTCAGGCAGTGCTGTAATCATTGAGGCGGGACCACAGGCAGTGTTGTAATCATTGAGGCGGGACCACAGGCAGTGTTGTAATCATTGAGGCGGGACCACAGGCAGTGTTGTAATCATTGAGGCGGGACCACAGGAAATGATGTAATCATTGAGGGGGGAGGGGACCACAGGCAATGTTGTAATCATTGAGGCGGGACCACAGCCAATGTTGTAATCATTGAGGCGGGACCACAGGCAATGGTGTAATCATTGAGGCGGGACCATAGGCAGTGGTGTAATCATTGAGGCGGGACCACAGGCAATGTTGTAATCATTGAGGCGGGACCACAGGCAATGGTGTAATCATTGAGGCGGGGCCACAGGCAATGGTGTAATCATTGAGGCGGGACCACAGGCAATGGTGTAATCATTGAGGCGGGGCCACAGGCAATGGTGTAATCATTGAGGCGGGACCACAGGCAATGGTGTAATCATTGAGGCAGGAGCACAGGCAGTGTTGTAATCATTGAGGCGGGACCACAGTCAATGTTGTAATCATTGAGCCGGGACCACAGGCAATGGTGTAATCATTGAGGCGGGACCATAGGCAGTGTTGTAATCATTGAGGCGGGACCACGGG
>CM031602.1:4973588-5001088 GCA_018398815.1 Conus ventricosus
GTTTGTAATTAAGTCATCCTTTAAGTACAGCCAAGTTCTTATTCAAGTTAATTTAAATAATTATTTATTAAGTTCTTAAAGTATTATTGCATCTGAAATGGATCAAAATGATCTTTTGTTGTTGGCGGTTCTGGCTTGTTGTTGTGTTCATCTTCTATATTTAGGGGCAGAGATTGTTCGGACTGCTCTGGGTTTTGCTGTCTTTGTTTATATATTTTATAACCGTAATAACCACCCCCAACAGCAGCAAGGGCGCCAAAAAATGGCAACAGTTTTTAAGTTCAATATTCCATGAAGACTTTGGCAGTGTTGGCCTCGAATCAACTTGTTCTGACGTTTTTATAGCCGGCATTGAAACAACTGGCACTTTTTCATTCTGTGCTTGTAACATTAATTTTGTTCGCTTGTTCCACTCTGCTAATTTTTTTCCTGCTGCAACACGTCCAGGATTTTTACTTACCACTTTCACCTGATTCAATGTTTTCTGATTCTGCTGATTTTCTGGCTCGGTCATTTTGAAGGGAAATAAAATCTATATGATTAAAAGTAATTAATCCCATGATTAGCGGCGATAATAATGTTCCAAATCTGTAATACAGATCACATCCTAGAGACTCTAATGACTTTGTTAAAACTGGATCCTGCGTTAAATCATACATAAAGTCTTGTTCAGAATCGATGGGAGCAATCTACTGACTAGTTTAGTGTACAAACTAAGAACCGTTTGGCCTACACTTTTTACCATTCTTGATCCTAGTTGCGCTTCATACCTGTTATGATACTTTATAATGTCTTGTGGCGACATCTGTTGAATCTGTTCTATGCTGAATTCATTGCCAGGAACTGTTTTGTTTTTCCGCATGCTGCCAAAGAATACAGCCTCTCCTTTTGGGGCATAACAGCTTGGTCATCAACCTCTTCATTTGTAAGTCCAAGACGGATTAGGTCGCTCTGTAGCTGTAGTAGATCATCACTGTTCATGTTTTTATTAATTATAATTATTTTGTTTTTAAAAATGAGCGCCAAAAAGACTGTTACCAATCTTGTATACCATTCTGCTGTTATTGGGGGGCCTAAGTATAGGATACACAATGCTTGGTAAAAGCCTGTTAAAAATTAAACCAGCAGATCTTGGCAAACTAGACTTTGAGGATTCAGCAAAGCTGATTGCTATCATTGCAGCTTCATTCGCTACGAAAGATTTTCTAGTTAAGCAAGGAATAATTCCAGACAGTATAAATATGTAAAATAAAAAATACATTTATAAAAATGGCTTCATTCGTAATGATGATAGGCGGCGCTGTGGTTAATGCGCTTGCTTTTAGCGGAAGTAATTATGCATTTAGTAAACTGCGGATGACGGGGAGAGAAAAAGACATAACAAAGCTATGGAGCAACTAGCCGCAGCACAAGACACCTATGAAAAGCAGAGAATTGAGCCGTTAGATTTTATTAACGACAAAATGAAAAAACAGGGTCATGCAGCTTACACATTTAAAGATGTTGATCAAGCAATAAAAGAATATTAAACTTGTAACAGGCAAACCAATCGAGACATTACCCCCACCAAAATTCAGTGACTTTTATCAACCATCAGAAAAACAAAAGATGCAAGAAATCGTGTTTATTGTCTTTGGAATGACTGTTGTGTATTTTGTTGCCCATAATATTGGCTGAATAAAAATGAACAAAATCTATTATTCGCCAAAAGGATATTGGAAGGGAATCACGGCAATAATAAAGCTAAGCCAAGCAGCGGGAGTCAGTGAACAAACAGCAAAGGAATGGTTATCTAAACAAGCGATTTGGCAAATTTATTTACCTGCACCTAGACGAATACAAAGACCACACTTTGTGAATACAATACCGAACGACACCCATCAAATGGATCTTCTATATTTACCCCATGATACGATTAGACAAAAAAGATTTTAAGTACGCACTCACAGTCATTGACATAGCTTCAAGATACAAAGATGCAGAACCATTAACACAAAAGAACGCTTCTGCTGTTGCTGTCGCTATACAACTGATATATCAACGGGGTCCCTTAACTTATCCTCGCATGATTCAAGTCGATGATGGAAAAGAATTTAAAGGCCGAGTGAATCAATTATTGTTAAAACATAGAGTTACCATTAAAAGAGGCATCCAGGAGTTCACAGATCACAGGCTTTAGTTGAAAACTTTAACAAACAGTTATCTGAAAGACTTTTTTCCTACCAGTACCACAGAGAGCTGATTGACAATTCTCGCAACACAGAATGGGTTAGAAGACTGCCCTCAGTTTTGCGCGCAATGAATAATGAAGAATTTAAAGGGCTAAAACCAGTACAAGCAATCAAAAAACAAACAATAAATGTTGTTGAAGGAGAGTCTTCATCCGGCAAACTATTGCCGTTTGGTTTGAAAGTAAGGTACCTTTATTTACCGGGGGAAGCGGAAGGGGACACTTGCATCAGGGCAACCGAACCAGTTTGGAGTGTTGATCCATATGAAATAAAAAGAATTGTAAAAATGAATCCGCCCGTGTATTATTTACGAGAAACTGACACAACAAAACAACCAGCTCCTCAAAGATCTTTTGTGAAGGAAGAACTGCAGATAATCCCACCAGACACAGTTCCAGTTGTTTAATTAATTTTACAGAAATATATTTGGTCTAAAATGGAAGACGAAACAAGAATGATAAAGGAAAGAGACCTTGGAAATGTTACAAGAATCATTTGAAAAAAATTCTGCTATTAGACATATATTTATGAGGATTAATCAATCCTCCAGATCACCTACAACCCAAATCCTAAATTGGGAAAAGAAAAATCTTGAAATAATAAAACAAATTCGAGCACATCAAGCTGAATTGGATAAAGATATGTTTGAGCTTATAATAAAAGTTGATGAAAAATATAAACCCCTCGGTGAAGCCCTCGGTGAAGAAGAATATTAATTATGCCGTTTCCAGTGGCCGATTGCATATGAAAAACTCTGGATTAACAAATACTCGTTTAGTGTTTGTTCTATCTAATGACTTCTTTGTTACAACAGTTGTGTTGATCTCATGCAGATTAGTCGTAGTTTTACGTTGTCATGATGAAAAGTCTTATTGTCAAACAATGCTTCTTTGTATTTGTTATGTGATATGTTTGACTGCACAAACAGCGAGATATTCCTTTTTGCTTTCTTAATAAATTTTCTCCTGGCTCGAAATGCTGTACTTTTTTGACCTTAAACCAATAAACTCCTTAATCACCCCTCCAGATAATTCATCCTTCATCTTTCCTAAAACCTTTTTATTAGTAATTGAATGCAAAGGCGAATTTAGGGTAATCAGATGTATCATACCATCCTGCATGCCCTTTAGCTACTTCTAATTCCATGTCTTTATAGATGTCTTCAGTAGGGACATCTATAACAAAACTATCTGTACTGTGTAAAGTACTCGGGACTCAGGATACGAGGGTTTAAAGTAGTCTAAAGAAATTCCAACATCAAAAGCTTTGATAATTTTAAAACAGTAAACCCAATAAATACAGGGTTTGTCCAATTTGACTTTCTTTTTTTTCATCATTATGCCAAAAGCTGATCATGAAATCTTCTAAAGTCCTGATAAATTTGGTTTGAAGTCAGCTTAATTGCTTGTTCTCTCTGGTGACCAATCTAACTCTTTGCGCTTGTGCGGATTCTCCATTGGTCTTTCCGAAAACAGCTGTTGTTCATCAGCTTGAAAAGTTCTTTTTCTGAAGCATCTGTGGATTTAGTTCTAAGATCGTGTTCTTCATGATGTATGGTTTCATGAACTGTTCTTGATCAAAAGCAATTATACGATGAACTGCTCTCAAAATTTAACCATGTCTTAAATAAATTGTAGAAGTCTGTAATGACAGACATAATTTTTTTTGCCTCGAAGATTAGGCACAAGTTTAGGCGGGTCTCTGGGATTCGTTTTTTAGACTTTTGCTGCTAATGGGTAGTCATTTTGTAGGTCATGGAGTTTATGAGGATATTCTAAGTCAGCTTCTAGAATAAGACCTCTTTTACGATCAGCTGTAAGAGTATGCAGTTGTTCTACAAATTCTTGAAAGTTTTCTATGCCGCCAGTGTACATTTTAAAGTTGCGTAGTGAAGGGATTGCGCCATTGCCCAACCATACAGATTGTTTGCATCTAAATACATGAGATAGTTAGACCTTTTACTTGGATCATAATCATCTAGGTATTTGTTGTTTGCTTTACAGTAATGATGCGACGCCATACTAATTCCACCACGCAATCCGTTTCATCATCTGAATCATTGGTAGGTCAGACAATAAATCAATCTGTACTCCAGTAAACTTTAAGAAAGCGTCCCAGCTCATCCCAGGCGCAGAAATATAATGAGCAGGATCCAGGCTATAATGTTTCATGCAGGTCTTTCTATAATTTTCAAAGACGTCCGCCAACAAACATGTATCAGCCATCAAGTATGAGTCATGATAGTCTCCCATCGTTTTACAATCTAACTTCTGCCACGCATCTTGAGCATGCTGGTAATCAGAATCACTGATGTCCTTTCCTCTGAGACTAGAAAAGAACGCGCCTTTAGGAGGAAGTGTGTCTTCGTTTAAACCTTTCCCAACTGTTCATGTACTCATAAGGGTAAACGCCCTTTCTAACAAGAGTTGGGTTAAAATATTCTTCCGTTATTGGGCAGGACTTTAAGGACATAGCCAGCGCCTCTAATGATCCCATCATGTGCTGCATAGAGTCATAAAAAGACATGTTATTTAAAGTGAAACACATGTACTTTTCTGATGACTGTGCAATGCATGACACCCTGAAGGTATCGTCTACTGCTTTCATTATAAGATGAGAGTCGTAACCTCGCAAGTTATGAAAGAAGATGGGCAGCTTCCATGTCTTAGGATCAAACTTTAGTTGAAGATTGCATTTACTGTGCGCTGCTCCTCTGAACTTTCCACTAATGTGATCATGGTCTCTTACTGTCGGATTTGCTGCGTCTGATGGAGGCCTAAACCACAAATCCAGCAATGTGTGGCTGAGCCATACTGTTGTTGATCTTCAGGCGTCATTATGATTTCAGATAAATTCAGATTATTAGAACAGGCGTTACGCACTTGCTGCATGCGTTCTAAGAAGTATTTTGCAGCATTAGGCCCTCTATATAATTCTGGCGTTGAATGAGCGCCATCCGACCTGACAATAATGAAGGCAAATGAACAAATCTGATGATTACTCATTAAGACAGTTTTTCGAAGTTTTTGTGGCGCTGGCCCTTCATAAGGAACAATAAGCGACTCGAAGTCTGCGTAAACTACGTATGGAGAATTTTGCAACCGTCTCCAGTTCTTAAAACTAACTTTAGATCCGGTGGGGGTGTAATTAGTTCTGTATTACAGTCTACAGAACTTTTACAATGTTTTATATGTTCAAGCGCGGCTTGAGCGGTTGGAATTCTTGTTAAACATTTTCTACAGAATTCTTGTTTGCAATGTTTTTTTGTAGTATATGCTAACAGTCTACTCATTGTTCGTATCAATGTGTAATGCGGTAACCCCGCTGGTGAAAGCATCATTAGTAAGTCAACATGATTTTTGTCTGGTTCGCCTATTGTTGGGCTATTCTTGGACACTTTAATAGGCCGTAGATTTGTTTCCTCATCCCATGTGTAGACATTAACAGTTATTGGTTTGTTTTGTTCTTCAAACTGATCAATGGAATCCCCGCTAACAGGAAAGGATATTCCACTAAAGTTAAGATCATTGATGTAAGGTTCATAGTTAGACACTCTTTCTGCGTTTTTAGCAACGTAATGCAGCTTTGCAAGAACACACCACATAAAGCATTTGCTGTCTGAATTCCTTATGTTTAGAACTGCACTTTTTGCGACTAATGCTGGAGGTAGTGGAATGTAAGCCTTGCCTACAATTGGTGCATACTTAGACTGTTTTAATCTGATCTCTAAGACTTCGCTCTCTGACCAACCGGAGCCTCTGATTTTGGCTTCTTCAGCGGCCACATCAAACTGTGTAAGCAGTTGGTCTGCCCAACCGGGTGTTAAGTCATTATGAGAAAGAATAACCTGCTGTTTAGTTGAGACCCAGACTCCCAGATTTTCTTCATTTATTGTTATATAGTCGATTAAAACAGCTAACTTTACTTTAACTGGCGGGTCTATTGTTAGTTTACCTGGAACTTGAAAAATAGCATGAACAACACTTGCCTGTACGTTTGTTGGATCAATGACTTCTAAATCAATATCGTTTAAAGCTTTTGACAAACGCTCTCCCTTAAGCATTCCTTCAAACAATTCGTCTGGTCCTTCATATATCTTATCCATGCTGAGTTTCTTTTCTAACTCAAAATATTTATTTAAATTAAAAAATAATTAATCAATATCAACGGTCTTTTTGTGCTTAGACTCATAAACTAAAGTATAAACGCCCTTTGATGTTGTTAATGCGAGCTGTTTAGAACATTTTATATTATTTGCATAATGTCTTTAGTTTTACAGCAACTTTTTTTCCTCCCCACACTTTCGTTTGGTTGCATTTACTACTCTTCGCTGGCTGCTCTGGGGGTGCTATTGGATTTTTTTTTGCACCCATGGTGGTGAGAACACCACAGTATTATGGACTGTGGTGTGTCTCTATTTGACGCCGGGAGCGCAGACACAACCAGCCGTGTCTCCCTGATGAGTCCCGATCCAGCGGGCGAAAGGCCTCGGAGCAGGCAATACAAATATATCTGCCTTCAAAAGGGATTGCGATGGTTCCCTTATGCAGCTAGTGAAGAGTTTTCATATCTGTAACTTTTTTTTTTTTTTTTTTAATTTTATTTTCCCAGTTTCTCCATCTTCAAACTCTCCTCTCCCCTCCCCTCAAATCCAAATCTTTGCCAGACAGTTCAGTTGTTGGCCTGCGCTTGTTTTTTCCCCCACTATTAGATTGTTCGTCTATGTATTTTGTCTGACTTTATTCAAGTTTAAAAGGCTGTGCCAGTCTTGAATAAAAGTTACTCTGTGTTAGGTTTCCTTATGGGGGCAAAACATACCCCACTTGTTTACTGAATATAAAATAGTTCGAAAACCTGACAGCAAATGGCACTTAGAACCATATTTAGAATGGGACATAAAATTTGAATTCATAAGCCCATTTACATTTTTAGCCGTCAAAAAAGTTTCAGAAAAGCATTCAACTCTGGCCCTTTACATATAAGTCTTATGCCGGACAACAATAGTCGAAAAGAGATTGAAATAACGCCGTATGAGAAAAAACAGTACATCCTCCACAGAATGGAAACGGTTTTAAAGGAAGCTTCTACAAAATTACAGTTCTTTCCAAGCAGAAAATTAGGAGCCACGTTCACAATGATATTTGAAATTTCTGTCTTTAAAGATGTGGAGAGGGATGGGGTTGTGGGCGTTAGTGACGTCCTTTTAAAAGGAATTAATATTAGCTGGCAAAACTTAGACGTTAAACGTCTTAAAGTTGCTATCGTCATTCTTCACAATGGTGAGGATATTAAGGTCATAACAACAAGCAACAAAATCACTGTTGACTTAAATAGAAACAATCTTACAGAACTAAATTGGATTAATCTTACACATTTAGGTCTTATAGGATTTTATTATACTGAACAAGTTTTGACAGAGAGCATGATAAATATAATAACTGGATTAGATTAAATTCTGTTATAAAACTATGGAGCAGTTAAACTTTATGACAAAAACTCCTCATTGTTCATTGATTTGTGGACAAACTGGTTGTGGAAAAACAATATTTGTCCTAGACCTATTACAAACAGTTTATCGCTATAATTTTGATCATATTGTGATTTTCTGTCCAACACTTAAATGGAACAAAGCATATCATGATAGAAGGTTTATATGGACAGATAATGAAATATATTTAGTTGATCCTAGCAATAAACTAAGTGAGTGTTTAAAACAGTTTTATAGACTGTTTGAAGGAACGCAGGCACTATTTATTATAGATGACTGTTCGGCAGAAAGAGACATAGTTAAAAAAAGAAATACTTTGTCAAAACTGGCTTTCAGTGGAAGACATGCTGGAATAAGTGTGTGGATTTTATGTCAAAAATATAACTCAGTTTTAAAAGACTTTAGAGAGCAGTTAAAGACTGTAGTTTTATTTCACATGAAAGACAGAGACTCATTTGATGAATGTTTGCGTGAAAATGATGTTATTGAAAATGATCAGGAAAAACACAGGATTAAGCAAAAACTAAAATCTGAAAAGTTTAGTAAATTAGTATTAAAAACGGACAATCCTACACAGTATGTATGTTTGTAGGGTTTACTAGTCAGAGAACTATAAAAGGGGCATTCTGGAGTCGCCCGGCCGAAACTGGTTGAGGCCGGGGAGCCAGAATGCCCCTTTTATAGTTCTCTCCATTCCTTTAATTTGAATCTGTCTGTTGGAACCACCGTGTTTGTACCTTGACGGCCATTTGAAAGAAAATGAGGAGAATCAACTTTCAAATGTAATAAAAAAAAGAAGAAAACAATCTTATTGTGTCAGTTTATGAAAACTCGAGTCCTCGAGCAAGGCCTCATGGAATTTTGGTGTGCGGCCACATTTGACAGTACCATGCTGTAACCGGTCTTCATTCTATGCGTATTTTTCGCTCCGTCAACTTCACTGTTTTATGGTCAAATCAAAGAAGCTTCGTCACCATGCCCGTTACGTCCCTAACGAACCCTACGGCTTAAATGGATAGAACGCGTTTCCCTGGCGCAGAAAGCGTGAAATGACGTCATTGAATCAAAAGATAACGCAGTGACCAACGTTTCTTAACACTGTCACCTCCCATTAGAGACAGGCTTTACTTGATACGATCATTACCCATGTCTATTATAAAAGTGTGTGCTTCAGAGCCGTTGACAGAATTGTTGAGTGAATTGAGAGTTGCCTGCATTCTGCGTGTGTTTTGCTTTGAATTGTTTACCCTTGTCGCTTGTTTTGCCGGATTATGACAGTCAGAATCGAATGGTGTTTCTTTTGCCTTGCCTTTTGTTCGTTCCGTTTCCAGCTTCTGGTCACACACCTTTTATTCTCTCGTTCATAAGGAACTGAGACCTTTACAGAAATAGAAACTAATCATCAGAGTGTGTGAGCAAACACTGGCTTCTCTTTGTCACGTCCCCCGAACCATTGCAGTAGATTAAAAGCCTGGCATTCGTCTTGTTTCTGAGCGAATTTTTGCATTTTAATGCTAAGATAACTTAATTCTGTCCAGGATGATGTCTAAACATGACAGCAGCGTGCATGTTCTCTCTGTCCTTCAGTTCTGTCCTCCGTCTCTGTCTGTCTGTCTCTTCCCCCCTCTCTCCTGTCCTTTCTCTCTTCTCTCTCTCTCTCTCTCTCTCTCTCTCTCTCTCTCTCGTCTCTCTCTCTCTCTCATCTCTCTCTCTCTCTCTCTGTGTGTGTGTGTGTGTGTGTGTGTGTGTGTGTGTGTGTGTGTGTGTGTGTGTGTGTGTGATGTGGGGGGGGGATAACTTTCTCATAGCAAAAGCCTCCCTCTCCTTTGCTTTTGAAAGGATTTTGTTTAGCACAATTAGAGAAACATTAACGATTCGTTCGACCTGAAAAATCCTTGGTTTCATGAAAGTTGGCTGCATATTTTTACCTGTTGTGACCGGTAGGAGAAAGACATAAAAAAATGACATGCCCCAGAAATTGTCAACTGCTTTGCTGTGTCTCTGTAAAACTTTGGTGATTTGTCAGACGACACATATGACATGCCGAGAGGGTAGAAATCGAAGCTGTGATCGCGATTAGATAAAGAAATTAGACTGAGCCGTGATCGTGTGTTATCATCGCAGGGAAAGGTGAGGCACAGAGTTCGATTTATGCTCCAGCATTGACGTCACCAAGGAATAAGGACCGAGGCATAATCCTGTATTAGTCAAGACAACAAGTGGTAGCATCATGGGTTAAAACTATTTTTTTTTTGGTTTCAACTTAGCGTTTTGGTGCATGGTGTGTCTTTTGACTGGCTATCTGTTTGAATGCTTTCGAGGAGAAACCTAAAGCCAATATACTATGACAGAAACAACAAGAGTGACCATTATTAGAAAGCAGAAACCTAAAGCCAATATACTATGACAGAAACAACAAGAGTGACCATTATAAGAAGGCAGAAACCTAAAGCCAATATCTATGACAGAAACAACAAGAGTGACCATTATTAGAAAGCAGAAACCCTAAAGCCAATATACTATGACAGAAACAACAAGAGTGACCATTATTAGAAAGCAGAAACCTAAAGCCAATATACTAGACAAAACAAAGTGACCATTATTAGAAAGCAGAAACCTAAAGGCCAAATACTATGACAAAACAACAAGAGAGACCATTATTAGAAAGCAGAAACCTTAAACCCATTTGACTATGACAGAAACACAAGAGTGACCATTACGAAAGCAGAAACCTAAGCCAATGATATAGACAGAAACAACAAGAGTGACCATTATTAGAAAGCAAACCTAAAGCCAATATACTAATGACAGAAACAACAAGATGACCATTATTAGAAAGCAGAAACCTAAAGCCAATATACTATGACAGAACAACAAGAGTGACCATTATTAAAAGCAAAACCTAAAGCCAATATACTATGACAGAACAACAAGAATTGACCATTATTAGAAAGCAAACTAAAGC
Source organism: Conus ventricosus (assembly GCA_018398815.1). Lineage (NCBI taxonomy): Eukaryota > Metazoa > Mollusca > Gastropoda > Neogastropoda > Conidae > Conus > Conus ventricosus. The sequence continues at coordinate 4,984,273 of CM031602.1, forward strand.
CAATAACTATGACAGAAACAAACAAGAGTGACCATTATTAGAAAGCAGAAACCTAAAGCCAATATACTATGACAGAAACAACAACAGTGACCATTATTAGAAAGCCTCTGATCCAAAGTATCAGAGCGATCTCTCCCCCTCGCCCCTGATATTTACCTCTAAGGACCCTTTAAAACTGGACTCCACAATTAACTGAAGGCTATCTGACTCCAGGTACATGAGCTGGGGGGGGGGGGGGGGGGGGGGTAGAAGTGCAAGAGAATGAAGCATTTGCTGCGGAAAACCGAGATTAAACATGTTCGAGTGTCGTAATCAGATCTTTGCCCTGTCTGAACATACAGCCCCAACCCACACAGTTTCCTTGATAGGGACGGAGAAATCAAAGCATTGAGGAGAGTGGTGATCTCTCTCTCTCATACTGCTTACCCTAAGATAAAGCTGAAGTCTCTTACACTTCATCCGCTCTCTAAGACGGTGTACATTAATGGGGCATTTTCCATTCCTTAAGATAAGGGTATTTGACATAAATCTGTATTTTTCTGCAGTCGTTTTTTTTTTAAAATCCATTGTGCACAATGACGCCACTGGAAATGAGTTTAAGATTAATCCAGAAGGTTTCAGCGATATTGTGTGTATACATACATAATATAATATATATCTATATATATATATATCTATATATATATCTATATATATATATATATATATATATATATATAATATATATATATATTTATATATATAGTTAGAACAAGTTAAAAGAGGAATCTTAAAACTATCTACAAATTTGTTTCAAGCGGCTGCTGCGCTGTCATCAGTATATCTATATATAAATATATAAATATAATAATATAATATGATTATATTATATGAGTTATTGTGTGTGTGGTGTGCGTGTGTGGTGTGTGGTATGCGTGCGCGTGCGCGCGCGCGCGCGTGTGTGTGACATCTAAGCCTCGTTCTTTCAACTTCAGGAAGATAGATAAAAGCAATATATCACTTGATTGTCTCCAGCGCTGGTCCATTGGAGATACTGGGTGCCTGTGCGAATTGGACAACCGCAAGTGGCTGCAGTCAGACGTCAGCTTGAATTGGCCATTACTGTAAGTGCTATAGAATCTCGTCTGTGTACCCTTTTCTGGTTTTTGCAACAGCAGCTGGAAACAGTATGATTAGATAAGTGGCCGACATCCTAGTCAAACGATGATCACATGACCATTGGATGACGGTTCAAGAATGATCCGACATTGTTCACATTGCTTGCAAGTGACGTTGTTGTACATTAGTGATATGACGCACGTCAGTGTCTTCTAACCCTTAGTTTCACTTGAACGCGTGACAGGCTTGTAGTCGTGTTAATTTAGTAACATCATATCTTCTTGTCTCATTTTGTAATAGTTCCTTTTCGTACATCGATTTTATAATGATTATCGTTTTGTAAACTCCACAGTTCGTTTGACACTGTCTTACAAGCCCGTGTAGTATGTTTCATTTCGTACTTACTATAGCCCGTTGACAAGCAGGCCCGAGAGATACAGAAACCTTCCGGTCGTGTCAGATTATTAGAACAACTTTGTTTATTGCCAATTTGTTAAGACATCAGACACAAATGTCAGGCTTCACGCTGATAAACTCAACTCCTGTGAGGTATACGAACCATCAGTGCCAAACGTCAGACTGTGCCTCTCAATCAATGCTGTCAGCGGTCCCAGCTGTTACAAGCTACCAGCCTTGACTAATAAACCATGACAGGCTTGTCACAGTTGCTGTTGTCCGATCGACTGACGTGGTCAAGTTGGGAGGGAGCCAACAGAAATTGCTTTGACATTTTCTTCACCTGGTTAATAGCAGCAAGCTTTCATTTCTGCCTCCTCTGTTGTCAACTCCATTTCATTTTCTCCTTTCTTTCTTTTCATTCTCTCCTTTGCCGCTGTCTTTATGTTGTTCTTTCTTGCGGTCTGTTCCACTCCAGCAGTCACGAAGAGAGCAACCAGTTAATACGTAATAAGCGCAAGCCTGGAGACGATTGATGTTTCCTTCATTCGGTGGTATTGTTACAAAGCTCTGCCCTCTTTTCCCATTTCCTATCGTCCGTCAGACAGAACAAAGCAACACAACGAGCTGACAGCTGGAGTGGTAGTTGCTCGGGTGCAGGCTGTACTTTGTCGCCTGAGCTAACTCTCTCGGGCTTGCCGAATCTACCCCTCTGATGACCGGAAGAGACTGGTTGGTGCTGAGGAAATGGGATTCTGTCGCTGAGCTTGGTCAGTTTAGGTCTGCGTTCATGTTCTGTGTTTTGATAATTGAAAGCTATCGCAATGGCAGGTACCAGATTCACAATTTTTTTTCGTGTACCCCCAGCCTATCCTTTCCATCTGTTCCACAACTATCCCCACCTCTTTCCCATACTGTCTCAGCCAGCTTTCTTCATCTGTTCCACAACTATCCCCACCTCCTTTCCCATACTGTCTCAGCCAGCTTTCTTCATCTGTTCCTCAACTATCCCCACCTCCTTTCCCATACTGTCTCAGCCAGCTTTTCCTCTGTTCTTTGTTCCTATCCCCTGTAATCCGATCTCACCAACTGCGTACCCGCACTCATTTAAACTTTCTCAAATCCCCACAATTAAGGCAGCCATATTGTCTTTGATTGTCTCAATATAACCCCCTGTGCATGCCCATCTCTCCCTCTCTCTGTCCTCACTTCCCCCTCTCTCTCTCTTCCATTTGTGTCTGCGTGTGTTGTTGTGTGTGTGTTGATGTGTTGTGTGTGCGTGTGTTACGGTCTATTTCTCTGCAATAAACGACACATGCATCAGGAAATGATTATGATGCAAAATCAAACTTCAGGAAGACATTATCATTGATTTCTCCTAATGGAAAATCCTGTAACCTACAACTGTGCATGTTCTCACCAGTCTCTGAACTCGTCAGCTGTCGTCACTACCCATTGTCCGATCTAATGCCTCGCTCTGGCTATAGGGACAAACACAACATCCATGGCGTCGGAAACGCCCCAACGTTGATGCTCATAACATGGTTTTTATTGGGGACTCCGGAAAGAGAGAGGGAGCGTGGGGTGGGGGGGTACAGGATGGGATGGTGAGGGTCAGGATAGGCATTTGTGTATGAGGCACAGAAGGAACCTCATTATTATGTAATAAATTTCGTTTAGGGAAAAAATTTCAAAATGGCCCAAATTGCATAACCTGATACCAAAGATTGTCGTTCGACGATGGTCATGCAGGATAGATAGCGTCTCCCTCCGCACTCCATCTATCCCTCCCCCATCCGTCCTCTACATCCACCTCCCCCCCCACCCAGCTCACAGTGATCGCGAGACAAGCAGGCGCAGTTTAAACCTAGCCTCCCGACCCAGGGAACATTGTGATGGGACAGCGGCCTCAGTTTTCAACCTATCCTTCCTCACCCAGGGACATGATTGTACAAGGCCATTTCATCAACCTATGCCTCCTCACCCAGGGTCAGTGATTGTGGACATCCAGGCCTCAGTTCTCACCTATCCCTCCCCCACCCAGGGACAGTGATCGTGGACACCAGGCTCAGTTTTAACCTATCCCTCCCCCACCCAGGGACAGTGATTGTGGACACCAGGCTCAGTTTTCAACCTATCCTCCCCCACCCAGGGACAGTGATTGTGGACACCAGGCTCAGTTTTAAACCTATTCCCCCCCCCCCCCAGGGACAGTGATCGTGGACACCAGGCTCAGTTTTCAACCTATCCCTCCCCCACCCAGGGACAGTGATTGTGGACACCAGCTCAGTTTTAAACCTATCCCTCCCCCACCCAGGGACAGTGATTGTGGATACCAGGCTCAGTTTTAAACCTATTTTGGGGCACGGTCCAGAGAAAAGAACATCACCAGGGACACCCACCCCATATGACATGGGTTGGAAGTAGGCTGTTGTCTGTATTCACTCCATTAAATGTGTCCAGACCATGTCCAAACTCACTCAATTGAGCACAAGCCGGGGAGCAGAGTGGTAAGTAGTTTTTTTTTTTTTTTCTTTCTTTTTGTCTTCCTTTTTTTTTTTTTCGCTGTCTCATCTTTTCTGCCACCTCAGTGGCACTGCAGCCACGCCGCTCATTCCGATCCCCCGTCCACAGCCACAGCCCGGTCGGCCCCGCCGCAGCCCTGACACCGGCAACCCACAAGGAGCAGTCAATGTCAAGTCGTCAAGAGGCAACCCACCGGAGAAGACACTGCACTGCTGCCGACTGGGGAGTAGTTTTGACTTAGGTCCAGAATCTCTCTCTCCCCCCCCCCCCACTCCCCCGTCCCCACGGCAAGTTCAGACGCAATCTGATTTGTTGAAACGTTTTTTCGTTTGGGACACTTTGATAAATTTTTTTTACAGAAGGGGAAGAATTTTGGAACAAAAGGAGAGGTCGGTGTGGATTTATTCGTTAAGTCATGAGGGTGGGAATGTGTCCTCTCTCAGTCACCAGGGAGACATTTTGGTGAAGGGGCGATTAAAGCATGTTACACCGGGTTTGGAATTCCTTGCTAACCACACGCAGCTCGACAAAACTGCCGCGTGGATGATTATTTTCCCTGCCCTGTGTTTTTGTTCATAGCTCACGTGACATTACAGCCATTTACAGGTGAGTGCATGCCTCTGTCATTGAATTGTCGATGGGGGAGGGATAGTGCAGAAGTGCTTGTGGCCATGATGTGGCTCGTGAAGGGTAGAGAACTGTTAAGAAACGAATCGTAGTTCGATGTGTCTTCGTAGTACGTCAGATATGGTTATTGAGAGAGAGAGAGAGAGAGAGAGAGAGAGAGGGGGGGGGGGGGAGAGAGAGAGAGAGAGAGAGAGAGAGAGAGAGGGAGAGAGAGAGAGAGCAAGACAGAGGAAGACACACAGACAGATAGATAGAGAGAGAGAGAGAGAGAGAGAGAGAGAGAGAGAGAGAGAGAGAGAGAGAGAGAGAGAGAGACTCAAGACTCAAGACTCAAAAACTTTATTACTCAAGGATAGAGATTTTAGGCAGTGCCTATTCTTCCAATCTGTCCTTGCTAATCTACAACATTCAACTAAACACACTGCACATATTAATAATAATGGTAGAAACAATGAAGAATATAGCAACATTATAACAATAACAATAACAATAGTAATAAGAATTTAAAAAAAAAATAAATAAATAAAAATAAAAATAAAAATTCATTACAAAATTACACAAACATAATCAGAGACGTACGTGCGCGCTCACATGCACGCACACGCCCACACATACACGCACGCACGCGTACACCCACACCCACTCACCACACACCCACCCACCCACACGCACATACATACATACACATTTTCATCAGCTAATATAGAGGCAAACATAAAAGTAGGGCGTTGAGACTATGATCAAAAGGTTAGATTTATTGTTCAAGTAAATGTTTATGTATTGCTGATTTGAAGGACGGCAGTGATTGACATGTTTTGGCAGACGGAGGAAGAGAGTTCCACACAGATGGACCAAAAAATGCAAAACTAGATTTGAACAAATCAATGCGGACACGTGGTAAAATGTAATTATTTGAATCATATCGCGTTGTTGCCATTTGGATAAACTCAGCAAGATATGTTGGCGCCATGTTTGCATGGACTTTAAACATTAGTACTGCCTTATTATAGATCAGTTGGCTCTGCAGTGGTAGCATCATTAGTTTTGCGAATTTGCCCGTGGTTGATAGAAACTTGTCGGGAAGAATCAGCTTAATTCCCCGCCTATGCATAGAGTTGATCTTTTTTATGTGATTTTCACCGGCACCACTCCAGACAGTGGACGCATAGTTGATGTGAGAAAGGCAATGGGCTTCAAAAAATAATTTCCGGATGTGTGGTTCAACATAATAACTGAGTTTATTGAGCAAAAACAAATTGCGAGCCAACTGTTTGCAAACATGATTTATATGTGATTGCCATTTAAAATTATCATCAATAATCACGCCTAAGACACGGTGTTCGGTAACCTGCTCGATCAAGGTTTCACTCATTTTTAGGCTCAACATAAGATGCTGTCGTTGATGTTTCTGTGTCGATGCTAGGACCATACATTTTGTTTTGTGCGGATTAAGGACCATTCGGTTTTGGTTGCACCATTCTAAGACATCATTTATACTTTGTTGTAACGATATTTGTACAGACATGATGTTTGTATCACTAGAGTGAAGAGAACTGTCGTCAGCGAACAGATCACAGATGACATCATTGTGAGATATGTGCATCGGTAGGTCATTTATAAAAATACAGAACAAAAGAGGTCCAAGGACAGAGCCCTGTGGAACGCCACAGCTCACTATTCCTTCAGAGGAATAAGTACCGTTTAAGTAAACACGCTGGGTCCTGTTTTCAAGATATGACTGAAAGAAGGTGACTACTGCCGGATTTTGAACATATGCAGTCATTTTGTTTAATAATATGTTGTGGTCTACGAGATCAAAGGCTTTCTTAAAATCGAGGAAAACAGTTCCAGTGAGTTTTCTTTTGTTGATGGCTGATAGCCATGTATCACAGAGGCGTGTTAAGGCCGTGTGGCATGAGTGATTTCGACGAAAGCCTGACTGAAATGGGTGGAACAGTTTGTGATGTTCCATATGTTTAGTTAGGTGTTTGTGAACATGCATCTCAAGAGGTTTCGATACAACGGATAAAAGAGATATTGGTCTAAAATTGTTTAAATCAGTGAGATCTCTTGATTTGGGTAATGGAATAACAGAGAGAGAGAGAGAGAGAGAGAGAGAGAGAGAGAGAGAGAGAGAGAGAGAGAGAGAGAGTATTTTTGTCTATATAGATACATATAGACATGTAGACAGACGCGCGCGCGCGCACGCGCGCGCGCGCGCGCGTGTGTGTGTGTGTGTGTGTGTGTGTGTGTGTGTGTGTGTGTGTGTGTGTGTGCGCGCGCGTGCGTGCCTGGTTGTGTATGTATGCAAGTGTGCGTGCACGTTTGTGTGAGTGTGCATGTATAAAAGCTTATCTCTATATATACAAAATTAATATCCTAATATGTATCCTTGTGTTAGTTAGTCAAGCTGCCCCAAAGTCAATAAGCAAGTCTTTTGACTCCTACTTAGTTTGAACAGCAAGTTCCAGTTCCCAGTTTACGAAATAATAACCCGGGCCCCATTAGACTGCCGGTCTTTCGTTTACAACTGTTTGTAGCTCTGGTGGTGATGTTAGTGTGTTTAATGCGTTGCTGTCCACTTTAGTGAGTTGAGCTGAATAACACAACATTCGCGTATTTTTGTGTTATATGTGAACAAAGCGCACACATCCAGCTAGTTATTCACTAGGTGCTAGCCACGGTTTCACAGTTTGGGGGAAGTGAGAGAAGGGAAGGGAGTGTGAGGGGAGGGAGGGTGAGGTGCTCACTATAGTCATTAATTTACGCAAGTTTAACAAAACATTCTCGTCCGTCGAGTCGATAAGAACCACTTCAGTCATCTTGGGGTTGTGGAGGGGAGGTGGGGGGGGGGGGGGGGGGGTAGTTGTGTGGATACGCAAGTGGCTGATCAAGCCGATGGGTGCACGGAATGTGCGGTGACAGCTTGGACAGGGAATGCGGTATACCCCCTTTTCATTGTGGCACGGGCTTTCCTTTCCTGTCTTTGTTGTTGTTGCGCTGCAGCTGTCCTCCTTTCTTCACATATATTGGCACCTTTGTGGATAGAGTAGCGCCATCTAGCTCGATCCATAGCAGTTTGTTCCCATGTGTCAGGATGTTTTGAGAGTGTCTTTGAAGCGTTTCTTCTGATTCCCTACACACACACACACACACACACACACACACGCATGCACGCACGCACGCACGCACGCACGCACGCACGCACGCACGCACGCACGCACACCACACACACACACACACACACACACACACACACACCGCCGATCTCAATTGCGAACTAGTTATTTCCACAGCATTCTGATTCCCATCATCCACGATCACTAACTGCATTCGTCTAAGCATACAAGGCGAGTCCTGTCATGGCAGAAACTCTAGTAATTCCATGAACACGATCAGCTTGCGCCCAGTTGGCACGACATCGATGCTTGTGTTCAAAGCTTCTTTGATCTGACCATAAAACAATGGAGTAGACAGAGCGAAAAATGTACATAGAATGTGGACCAGTCACAGCAAGTATTTACTTCTCGCGCATGGAGAACATATAAGGATGGTTTGGCAGTCAGACGTCCAGCTTTATGTCGCCAGTGCGGTAAGTTCTGACAAAGGCCTCCTGTCTGTGCAGCCCTTTTCTGGTTTTTTGCAACATCAGTCTGAAAACAGTTGCATTGGACGGGGTTTCCGAATAACATCAGTCTGGAAACAGTTGCATTGGACGGGGTTTCCGAATAACATCAGTCTGGAAACAGCTGCATTGGACGGGGTTTCCGAATAACATCAGTCTGGAAACAGTTGCATTGGACGGGGTTTCCGAATAACATCAGTCTGGAAACAGCTGCATTGGACGGGGTTTCCGAATAACATCAGTCTGGAAACAGTTGCATTGGACGGGGTTTCCGAATAACATCAGTCTGGAAACAGCTGCATTGGACGGGGTTTCCGAATAACATCAGTCTGGAAACAGCTGCATTGGACGGGGTTTCCGAATAACATCAGTCTGGAAACAGCTGCATTGGACGGGGTTTCCGAATAACATCAGTCTGGAAACAGCTGCATTGGACGGGTTTCCGAATAACATCAGTCTGGAAACAGCTGCATTGGACGAGGTTTCCGAATAACATCAGTCTGGAAACAGCTGCATTGGACGGGGTTTCCGAATAACATCAGTCTGGAAACAGCTGCATTGGACGGGGTTTCCGAATAACATCAGTCTGGAAACAGCTGCATTGGACGGGGTTTCCGGATATGCTGGTCCACACAATTATCGTATGACCTCGGATGACCAGATCAACAATGCGCTGACATTGTCCGTGTCGCTTGCCTGTGTTGATGTTTGACAATGGTTAATGTGACGCACGTCAGTCGTCTTGTAATCTCTCCAGTTCACTTGCAACCTCTACAGTTTGCTTGCTACTGTGTTACAGGACTGTATTGTGTTCTGTTAATACTAATTATATACTGTCGTCAAGCAGGCCCTAGAGATACAGACATTTCTGGATGGGTCATGTTATTCAGGCAACTCGGTTCATCATCCGTTCCTCGAGGCATCAGACGCTAATGTAAGGCTTCAGTCTTCCTGCCTGGTCCCATTGTCCACGGCGGCAAAATATCTCACTCTGATGAACTGAAATCCTAGGAGGTACACGAACCCTCAACGTTGCCACATCAATCTGTGTTACTCATCTCGTGCTCAGCTGGCCAAGCTGTTGATAGTACCAGCCTTGACTAACGAAATCATGACAGTCTTTCCACAGCCACTGTTGCCCAGGTGACTGAACTGGTCAGTTTGGTGGGAGCCTCCAGAAATTGGCTTGATTTTTTCCTTCACCTGGTTTTCAGTATCAGACTTTCATTTCTGCTTCTTTCGTTGTCAGCTCTTCAACTCTCCCTTTTCCCCCTTTCTACGTTCATTCTTTCCTTTCTCCTTCGTTGCCCTTTATTAGTATCATTCTGTCTTTCGTTCTGTTCCATTCAAGCAGTCACGAAGACCCCCCCCCCCCCCCCGCCACGTTATATTCAATAAGTCCAAGCCTGTGGACGATTGATGTTGGTTTCATTTGGCGGCTTTGTTACAAAGTGCATGTCCTCTTTTGTCATTCCCCGTCGTCCTCCTGACGGACAAAAAGGAATAAAGCAGCTGCCAGCTGGAGTGGTACACGTGTAGCTGTTTGGGTGCAGACGGTACAAGCGTTATTGTGAGGACAAAGCTGTTGAAGGTTTGGGAATCCACCCCTCCAGTGACCGGAGGGGACTGTTGTTGGTGCTGAGGAAATGGGATTCTGCCGCCGAGCTTGGCGTGTTTGGTTCTGCATTGATTTTCTGTGATTTATCCGTAATTGAAAGCAACCTGAACTGCGGATATCAGCTCTGCCTTTCTTTTCGTAGAGAGCCCCCACACCTCGTTCCCCTCTAACCCACAACGTTTCACACCTCCTTCATCATCTTCTCTCACCTCTAACCCACAACGTTTCACACCTCCTTCATCATCTTCTCTCACCTCTAACCACAACGTTTCACACCTCCTTCATCATCTTCTCTCACCTCTAACCCACAACGTTTCACACCTCCTTCATCATCTTCTCTCACCTCTAACCCACAACGTTTCACACCTTCCTCATCTTCTCTCACCTCTAACCCACAACGTTTCACACCTCCTTCATCATCTTCTCTCAAAGAGTACTTCTCATGGTTCTTTGTCCACGGCGAAATCTCCGAGATTCAGAACTGGTGAAACTGGTGCTCAACTGGTGTTCTAAAACCCCTGAATCCCTCATGGAATGAATACATGCACGTGAGCAAAGACACTCGCCCTGTGTGACAGTGAGGTGGAAATAAGTGCGTGGCTGTGTTCACTAAATGAGGTGTTTTGGGGCCATGTCCCATCATACACACACACACACACACACACACACACACACACACGCGCACGCACAATCACACACACACACACACAACACACACACACACACACACACACACACACACACACACACACGCACGCACGCACAATCACACACACACACACACACACGCACACGCGCATGCGCGTGCACACACACACAGACACACACACACACAAGAGAGAGAGAGAGAGAGAGAGAGAGAGAGAGAGAGAGAGAGAGAGAGAGAGAGAGAGAGAATATGCACATCGGTGTAATTATGACATTCTCCCCGTGGATTGAATGAGACTATCTTAATGTGGGAAAAAATGTTTTTAAAAAAACCGTTCACTGGCAAAAATGTCTCATCAATGATAAATCTCAGAGTACGAGCCGAGAAACAAAGCAGAAGAAAACGAAAGTTTTGATCACCTGCACTGGTTATACATAAACATTCAACAACAACACAATACAGCGTGGAACAATGTGCAGAGAACTGTCAAAATTCTCGACTTCTGCTCACGGCTTTGAGTATGTCTCAACAGACTTCATAAGAGGCGTGTGTTATAGTCTTGGCCAATGTATTCATTTCTGAGGGGAAGGCAGGAAGAGGAGTGTGTGTGTGTGTGTGTGGGGGGGGGGGGGGGGGGATGGTGGATGGGTGGTGGTGGTGGTGGTGGCAGCGGCTTCAGATTGTTTAAAAGCTAAAGCAACTGTGCTATCTCTGATTCAATGACGTCAGTTCACACCTTCTTTGCCAATCAAAACACGTTCAAACCCTTTTTTATCTGCAGGACATGAAGGGTTTTATTGGTTACTATGAATGGCGTGCAAGTTTGTTGTTTTGGAGAGAATTGCACAGGATACGCTAATGCGAATGAATGCACCAATAAAAGAGAGCGTTAAAAGAGGAAATTTGAAACAATCCCATCTCTGAGTCAGCTTATTTACATTCACAACCCACATGCTCTTTGATGCAAACGCTGTACATGTTAGTGAGGTCAGACAAACACTTTTCATTGTGTACGATCCTTATTTTTACCCCATGCACAATTGATAAAAATAAAAAATATACTCCGATTGATCTACATTCTATGCGCACTTTTTTGCTCTGTCTGCTCCATTGTTTTATGGTCAGATCAAAGAAGCCTTGAACACACGCATCGATGCCGTGCCAACTGGGCGCAAGCTAATCGTGTGGATGGAATTATTGGAGTCTCCGCCATGACAGGACACGGCTGGATGCTTAAACAAATGAGGTTGGTGATCATGGATGATGGGAACCAGGATGAAGTGAAGTAACCAGTTCGCATTTGAGATCAGCAATGTGTGTGTGTCTGCGTGCTTGCGTGCATGTGTGTGTGTGTGCGTATGCGCGTGCGCGCGCGCGCGTGTATGTGATCATAACCAGAAAACATCCAAAGGGAAGTTTCAGAGTGATTCTTTTTGACTATTATTCTCTTTTAAAGAACTTTTAAAACCGGATTCCACAATCAGCTGAAGACTCTCGATTCCGAATACATTAGCTGAGGGGGGGGAGGGGGGGGGGGGGGGGGGGGGCTGCAGACGGGGAAGGTGACATGGAATGGGCTGGGGTTGTGGATGGAAGGTTGGGGTGTGATAGTAGCGTTTACTCAGAAATTCGGGGTGAAGCACACCAGATTCATGACCTGTTAGTACACACAACTCCATCCCACACTGCTCAGAGTGCCACCTGTTCCAAAGTAGGGACTAGAAGGGTAAAGCATTGAGGAAGAGTGGTGACATCCCAACCCACACTGCTCAGAGTGCCACCTGTTCCAAGTAGGGACTAGGAGGGTAAAGCATTGAGGAAGAGTGGTGACATCCCAACCCACACTGCTCAGAGTGCCACCTGTTCCAAAGTAGGGACTAGGAGGGTAAAGCATTGAGGAAGAGTGGTGACATCCCAACCCACACTGCTCAGAGTGCCACCTGTTCCAAAGTAGGGACTAGGAGGGTAAAGCATTGAGGAAGAGTGGTGACATCCCAACCCACACTGCTCAGAGTGCACCTGTTCCAAAGTAGGGACTAGGAGGGTAAAGCATTGAGGAAGAGTGGTGACATCCCAACCCACACTGCTCAGAGTGCCACATGTTCCAAAGTAGGGACTAGGGGGTAAAGCATTGAGGAAGAGTGGTGACATCCCAACTCATACTGCTCAGAGTGCCACATGTTCCAAAGTAGGGACTAGGAGGGTAAAGCATTGAGGAAGAGTGGTGACATCCCAACCCACACTGCTCAGAGTGCCACCTGTTCCAAAGTAGGGACTAGGAGGGTAAAGCATTGAGGAAGAGTGGTGACATCCCAACTCATACTGCTCAGAGTGCCTCCTGTTCCAAAGTAGGGACTAGGAGGGTAAAGCATTGAGGAAGAGTGGTGACATCCCAACTCATACTGCTCGCTCGAGAACATTTGAAGTCTTTTGACCACTCCTTATCCTTGGAATCACCATGGAAACAGTTTTTCAACCCCCCCCCCCCCCCCCCAACCTAAATTAAAGATATTTGACGTTAATCTGTATTTCTTTTTTTATTATAATTTCATGTGACACCAAGCAGGTAGGAAGTAACTGTCAAATTCACTGGAACATTATTTCATAAAGTTTCAGCGACATTATGCGTGTGGTATGTCAGACATTTGTTACAACGCAGGTCGTCCTACGACGGTCAGGGAAAAGGAGAAAGGCAAAATAGGAAAGCGTTTCGTTGAGGGAACAAAGTGGTGGCTCCAGCCGTATTAGATCAAACCCTGACCACGCGGCAGTGTATTGCAGTTTAGGATGGTTCTCAGACAGTCTGTACGGGGTCAGAGCGCGTTCATGCAAAATTGAGAGCTTTTTGAAGACGTGCAGACGAGTTAATTCGTGGCATGTGAACGTCCCACACACCTTCACACATCTTCAGCAGTCAGCAGGCTCCCTCGTCGTCTGTACACTCGTGTACATCCTTCAGTCAGTGGAACGGCTGTCCTCAGAAAATAAAGTTATCCATGTCTTCCTGCCCTTGATCCTCCAGAGGCACTGCTGGAGCCAGGTACGAACTGAGCCATCCACGGAGCACCTGGCAGTAAGGCCGCCGGCTTGATGTCGTCATCGCTAAGTTCTGACAAAGGTTTCCAGTCGCTTACCACTTTTCTCGGTTTCGAAAAAGCTGCCTGGAAACAGTTGCATCAGACGAGGGTGCTGGATATACTGAAAAACACGATTACTGCATGACATTGGTATGACCGGGTCGACGGTGTTTTGACGTTGTCTTCGTCTAAACCGATTACCGCATGACATTGTATGACCGGGTGGACGGTGTTTTGACGTTGTCTTCGTCTAACACGATTACTGCATGACATTGGTATGACGGGTGGACGGTGTTTTGACGTTGTCTTCGTCTAAACACGATTACTGCATGACATTGGTATGACCGGTGGACGGTGTTTTGACGTTGTCTTCGTCTAAACACGATTACTGCATGACATTGGTATGACGGGTCGACGGTGTTTTGACGTCTTCGTCTAAACACGATTACGCATGACATTGGTATGACCGGTGGACGGTGTTTTGACGTCTTCGTCGCTTGCCAGTGTTGATGTTGTCGCAATGTCAGTCATTTTATAATCGCTCTACTTCACTTGAAACTGGTGACACGATCTGAGCCTCATTTGAGCCATGTTTGTATTTGCTTCTTTGATAATAATCTTTTGTTACATTTACAATTCATTTGTCACTGCGCTGCATGCAGGACTGGATCGTGTGTGTCGTTTCATAGCAGTTACATACTGTCGTCAAGCAGACCGAGAGATACAGACACCTTCTGGTTGGACAAATTCTTTGGACAGCTCTGTTCATTACACAATCGTTATAGCAACAGACGTGAATATACAGTGTCAATCTTCCAATCTGAATGCGTTGGTCCATGAAGCCAGAATATCCCATGATGATAAACTGAACTCCTACGTGGTCCACGAACCCTCAACTTCACAACGTCAGTCTGTGTCGTTCAGTTAATGCGCTCAGTGGCACAAGCTGCTACTAGCTACCAGCTTTGACCAATCAATCATGACAGACTTGTCACAGCTGCTGTTGTCCGATTGACTGAACAGGTCGATTTGGCTGGGAGCCACCAGAAAATGCTGTGACATTTTCTTCACCCGGTTATTAGTACCAAGCTTTCATTTCTGCTTCTTTCGTTGTCAACCCTTCAGCTCTCCTCCCCCCCCCCCTCTTCCTTTATTCTTTCCTTTCTCCTTCTTTGCCCTTTCTTAGTATCATTCTGTCTTTCATCCTGTTCCATTCAAGCAGTCACAAAGAACCCCCCTCCCTCTGGTCATACAAAGTAAGTCTAAGCCTGGAGACGATTGACGTTGTTTTCATTCGGTTGTATTGCTACAAAGCTCTTGTCCTCTCTTCTCATTTTCTGGCGTCCTCCTGACGGGCAAAAAGAAATAAACAAAGCTCACAGCTGGAGTGGTAGAAGTTTGGGTTCAGGCTGTACAAACGTTATCGCCTGGACAAAGCACTTACAGCTTGTGGAATCCACCCCCCCAGTGAGCGGAAGGGACTGGTTGGTGCTGATGAAATGGGATTCTGCCGCTGAGCTTGATCTGTTTGGGTCTGCACTGATTTTCTGTGATTTGTTTGTAACTGAAAGCAGTCTGAACGGCAGATGTTTCCTTGGCAGTTTTTTTTTGTGTTTTCTTTTGCATAGACACCGCCCTCTGCCCCATTCCCCAACTCACAACTTTTCCAGCCCCTGCCCCATCCTCTTCAGCCCACCCACACCCTTCCCTTCCAACCCACAGCTTTTCCTACCCCCCCCCCTCCCCTTCCCATCCTCCCCGAGCACGCATCTCTTATGTTTCTTTGTTTCTTGTCTAGAACCCCGATATTCACGTCTAGTAAGACGTGTGACCGTTTTTACCGCCCCCACCCCCCTTCCTCCCTGAACTGAAGAAGAGGCCATGATCTCTGTTCAAGAATGGTGTTAAATTAAACACAAAGCTAGGCTGCATGGTTTTTCTTGTGTGTGTGTGTGTGTGTGTGTGTGTGTGTGTGTGTGTGTGTGTGTGTGTGCGTGTGTGTGTGTGTGTGTGTTTGTGTGTGTGATTCATCCCACTGATATGGTAGTCCACTCTTCTACACTAAACTACACACGCCACAAGAGATGATACTAATGCAAAACCAAATTTCAGCATGCGGTGTTCTTTTTTAGAGACAGTGTTCTCTACCCTGGTCATTTGCATCGTTGTCATTTCGCGTCCTAAGCACTGGGACAAATACATTTGCACAGAGCCAATACTTGTTAAAAAAACCATCTTGGTTGTCGACAAACGTCCTCATCCCTCACCCCAAACGTTCGCATAACTTGCCATTTTGGGGGGATGGGTGGGGGGGTGGGGGAGAGGATAGGGAATGGGGGAAGGAGGGCATTGAAAGGGAGAAGAGGGAGGCAGGGGGTTGAGAAGAACAGTAAAGGTGATCAAGCAACTGTTACAGGGGCAATGGAGGACACTTCATTTTTGATATGTTCAGTTTCGACATTAAAGCTAGTTGAAGTAAATTAGAATGGTGACAAAAATGTGTCGTTGGGCTCCTGTTGGTTTCGGTTTAAAGGTACATAGCCCCTCCTCCGCCCACCTCTCCTCTTTACTCCCCCCACTTTTCCTTCTCTTCTTACCTTCCCAGTTAAATACACACTCTCAGGCATACAATCCTGTGATCATTATCTTCGTCCACCATGTCACTTGAAGTGGTTTTGACGATTAACTAGAATTAACCAACTCACGCGAACTCCAGATACGCGCAATCATTCACCGCAACAAGAAACGACGGTGTAACAAGCCATCATCACTCCATTTCCGGAAATCACTCCCCAAGCAGTTGAGAAAGAGCACGTGCCCAAACTAATCACCCCACTTCGCAATCCTCCCTGGGGAGTTGATGCAGACCGCTCTCCTCCCCACCCCAACCTTTGTTCCAAAACCGATCCCCTTCTTGAAAATTGTGAGTGTCCCAAACGACTGAAAAAATCAATGAAAGCACATTGCACCTGACTTTGAGTAAGCAGTGATCGCAGACCCCAGGCTCAAGTCCGAAATCATTTTCAGATGGTGGTTTGAAGGTATGGCCCAAACACAGGCATGTGACCCAACTCACCCACCCTATGTGACAGGGAGGCAGAAATGGGCACGTGTCTCTCTTCACTCTATGGGGGTATTCGAGGCCATGTCTCAAATCATTCACGGAGATTTGGTTTGGAAACAGGCAGGGGAGTAGCTCT
>CM031602.1:5006814-5014314 GCA_018398815.1 Conus ventricosus
AAATTTTTTCCACTGATCCGCTTTTAAGCTCATCTCTCTCTTTTTTCTCTCTTCTTTTCTCTCCCTCTCCTCTCTCCTCTCTCTCTCTTCTTCTCTCTCATTCTCCTTCGTCTCATTCTGTGTGTGTGCGTGTGTGTTTGTGTGTGTGTGTGTGTGTGTGTGTGTGTGTGGGGTGTGTTTTGTGTGTGTGTGTGTCTGTGTGTGTGTGTGTGTGTGTGTGTGTGTGTGTGTACGTGCGCGCGCGCCTGTTTATGCACGTGTGTGTGCGTTTTAAATCGTCGAATCATTTTCCAAACAAACCACCATAACGATCAACGGTCTGCTTTGCTCCATTCGCTGCAAACCGTCCCGGAGTTGATAGAATGGATCTGCTCTGAGAGGCATCAGGGGCTGCGAGTCAGCCAGTCTGTGAGTGAGTTCTTCACACTGGAAAAGGAAAGGGGGTTTTAAAACAGTCAGAAACACGCGCGAGATATCAGTGGTGTGGGAAAACAGAATCATACGCGGACAATAGAACCCATGTGTTTGTTTTCATGAAATAAAAAACCCCGGGATCTGGAAACAGGAGATGAAAGAGAGAACATGGGAGGAGGTTGAAAGGGGGTGGGAGTGGGGATGGGGGTCGGACTAGCTTGGATGGAAGGTTGGGGATGGACTTGGGAGCAGGGAAAAGGAGGGGGTGGGGGGAAGGGGGGGGGGGGGTCTAGCAGGAGAGGCTGGGAGGGAAGAGTGGAAGTGCAGGGAAATGGTCTGAAAATGGGTGTGTTTTTGCTGCCTTGCGCCTTAGCTTGTTTTCTTGGAGGTTGTATTGTTCTCTCTCTCTCTCCCTCTCTTTCTCTGTCTGTCTGTCTCTGTCTCTGTCTCTCTCTCTGAGACCGACCGACCGACCGACAGAGAGACAGAGAGAGACAGACAGACAGACACACACACACACACACACACACACACACACACACACACACACCCCACACACACACAGAGCACATCACACACCCCACCCACACACACACACACACACGCACACACACACCACACACACACACACACACACACACACACCACACACACACACACACGCAAACACACACATACACACACACACAAACACACACACACATAAACACACACACACACGCACACACGGACGCACGCACGCACGCACGCACGCACGCACGCACACACACACAACCCAATCAAAGATTTATTATCTTTCATCCCTTATGGGCGCCATGGGGGGATGCAAGAAAACGAACAAAGCAACAATTGAATTGATGTACAGATGGTAATGAAATACAAAGCAAGTAGACAGACAAAATGTCAAATTGTTTATTGTGAAATAAGATGTACTATTGATCTGGAGTAATTGTTCAAGGACGATTCCTTTTAAAAAAATGTTTAACAGTGCAAATATATAAAATGTAGGGGGCAGTCTTTGAGGACTACGCCTGAGGATCACCAAGATGCAAGGGAGATCAAAGACAACACACAGACGGACAGAAAACAACACACACCATAATCAATTTAATTCATTTGCGATGGTTCCCTTATGCAGCCTAGAGAAGAGTTTTCATATCGTGACTTTTTTTTTTTAATTTCTTTCCCAGTTTCCCTCTTCAAACTCCCCTCCCCTCCTCCCTCCGCAAGTCCAAATCTTGCAGACTGTTCAGTTGTTGGCCTGCGCTTGTTTTTTCTCCCACTATTAGATGTGTTGTCTATGTAGTTGGCTGGACTTTATTCAAGTTTAAAAGGGCTGTGGCAGTTCTGAATAAAAAGTTACTCTGTGTTAGGTTTCCTTAGGGAGCAAAACATACCCACTTGTTTACTGTTTATCGATTCCTTTTTACTTCTACACACACACACAGGCACAGGACAAATACACAACGACACACACACCCAACACACACACATCACACACAAACACACACAACCACACACACACGGTATGGTGGGGACTTGAGCACTAATTGTTATCAAAAGGGAAATGTCTTTGTTCAATGCCAGGAATTCCATGTGTTGCTGGCAGGCCAGCTAGCTGCTATGTGCAGTCCCTCGCTCACTGATGACCGTCAAAAAGGTGTGTCCGTAGTTTGTATCCTCCTCTTTACATTAACATTACTGTCTTTGTCGTCGTCTCGTTGTTGTTTTTGTAGTATGGAGTAAGGTAATTGAAATTACGACAGCGTTCTGTTGATGTCTACAAGCTCTGTCTCTTCGGAAAGGTCTGGTGGATCGAAGTCGTGATTCGAATTTTGATTTTGTTCCCTTAACAATTGATACAATGTTCTCCTGTAGTTCATTTTCTGTCTTTAAAAACACACTTTCGTGGTCTCTCGCCTGGTTTAAACCCCCCCCCACAACAACAAACATGACAGCCAGGAAATTCAGTGCCTTTGAAAATACAACCCACGAGGACTCTGAACGTAAAGCCCTCTTCCTCAGCCCAAACCCTACGCTTTTGCCCTCACAGACTTGACGCGCTGTGGCCCACTACTTCCCTGTTCCAACCTTGCCCTAGTTTCCTCCCCGTCTTCCCAAACCCTAGCAGGCTCCCAGATCAGCAACGAGGTAAAACGCTACCGAAACACATCACCAGGACAACTCACTTCACGTCCACGCTCCCTCACACCCAACCCACTCCCGCCTCCCACACTCCCGCCGTCGCTGGCCGCACGTGTAGTCGTCGTGCTGTCGGCCGATTGGGCGCAGCCGCGATGGCGATGGGCGCTTTAGAGTGGGCTCGCTCCCATCGCTGCTTCTGGGCTTTCGGCGGTTGGCTCTTCGATTTAAAACGGAAACTTCTCGGTCCTAGATAGATCTTTTTCAAGACCCCGGAAGGATTGGTGGCAACACGAGCCCTGAGACTTGGCTCTGAAGCTGGATGGACGGGAGGAAGATGCTGTTTCAGTGTGCTTCTGCTTTGGTGGAGCTTTAGTGATGTTGTTTGGTTAGGGAAGGGGAGGTAAATGATCGGGTGACCTTGGGACTGTCTCTTGGGTTTGATGGGTGTCTACTGCCGCCTTAGGATCGTCGATCGGCCGCCGCCTGTGTGACTGCGGGCATTGTTCGCTAGTGAACACGACGCAGAGCCGGCGTTTGCATGATAGTAGTACAGCTGAGAGGTAAGAATGTTCTGTGTGGCGACTGGTTTCCGTGGTCTGGTTTTACAGAAATGAATCATGTTCTTGGTGAAGCCCAAATCGTGTCTTTTTTTATTGTTGGATGTGACAGATTTTGATGCAGAAAGGAGTTGAGAGAGGAGAGGAGAGATGAGAGAGAGAGAGAGAACTCGTGACTCGTGAACTCGTGACTTTAATGTGGGCTTCAGCCTATCCACATGAGACACGTAGCATGAATGGTTTGTGCTGTTTTGAAACATGAATGATTATATATTTTAAAAAAAATCAAAAGAAAGAGTGTGTCTTGGCGATAACAAGTAACAGACTTAGTTTTATAACATTCATTACAACCGTTCCTCTCTGGAACGTAAAGCGTTTAATGTACAAACATAGCAAACACACGCCACACACACCCACTCGCACGCACGCACGCACGCACCAACACCACACCACACACACCACACACACAAGAGAGAGAGAGAGATGAGAGCGGATGAGAGAGAGAGGAGGAGGAGATGAGCAGAGAGGAAGGAGAGGGGATAGTGAAGACCTTCACTTATGTTTTTTTTCAGAAACGGCTTGTTCCTTTCTTTTCAGAAACAACAATCTCTCTCTTCTCCTCTTCTCTCTCTCTCTCTCTCTCTCTCTCTCTCTCTCCTCTCTCTCTCTCTCTCTGTCTCTCTCTCTCTCTCTTTCTTTCTCTCTCCTTCTCTCTCTCTCTCTCTCTTTCTCTCTCTGTCTCTCTCTCTCTCTCTCTCTCCTCTCTCTCTCTCTCTCTCTCTCTCTCTCTCTGTATGTGTGTGTGTGTTGTGTGTGTGTGTGTGTGTGTGTGTGTGGTGTGTGTGTGTTCCTTACTGCTCCGGCAGTTTGGTTCATATGTAAACATCAACTTCTGTCTCTGCTATTTCTTCTTTTTGCATCTCCCTCCCACCCTGTGTCTTTCTGTCTCCCCACTGCTGCTCTCTCTCTTTCTTTTTCATCTTCTGTATTTCTTTAAGTTCATAGTGTACGGTTCCCGATCTGTTCTCTTGTTCAGATCGTTTTATTACTAAGTCCTTCAAGCGAAAGACGTTCGACTGGTTCTTCCTATTATTCTTTGAGTTCGCGGGGGTGCATCCAGTGTGTGTGTGTGTGTGTGTTGTTGTTGTTCTTCCGTTTAACGTCTTCCCACACAAAGTGATTTCAGACGGTTTGTAGTGATAGGGTGTATGATGAAAGTAGTATGAGTGCGTGTAATCATTTGTGAGTGTGTGTGTGTGTGTGTGTGTGGTGTGTGTGTGTGTGTGTGTATGTGTGTGTGTGTGTGTGTGTGTGTGTGTGTGTGTGTGTGTGTGTGTGTGTGTGTGCATGGGTGATTGTGTGTGTATGTGAGAGAGAGAGACAGAGTGAGAAATATTGTGTGTATGTGTGTGTGTATGTGTGTGTAGGAGCCGTGTGTGTGTGTGTTTGTGTGTGTGCGTGTGCATGTGTGTGTGTGTGTGTGTGTGTGTGTGTGTGTGTGTGTGTGTGTGTGTGTGCGTGCGTGTACGTGTATATGTGTGTATGTGTGTTTGTGTGTGTGTGTGTGTGTGTGTGTGTGGTGTGTGTGTGTGTGTTGATAGGTAAGTTTATGATATGATTTTCAGAGTGCCACAGTTTTCAAAGAAATTATACAGTTATTCACCGTGTCCAATGGAACTAGTTTTCTGTTCTTCAATAGTGTCCTCTGCACTAGAGGTGTATCTGATGAAGTTGGAAGTAGTCCTTTCAATGGTGCCTCATTTCAGCACCTTTTCCAGTGTTGACGTGGTCACATTTTTCCAGTTTTGGACACTTCAATTAAGCGTATAGCTGAGGAGTTAAAGAGTGTATATAATACAATCTTATGTTGTATCTTAGTTGGAAGAGGCATCATACAACTGATTGAATTTGATTAAGATGAGCATGTTTTTGTTCAATGTGTTGGGGGGAAAAAAAAATTATCTGATAGAATTTAAGTTATAATTCAAAGGAATATTCCAACTGGCTTTGTAATAAATGTTTACAAATTAAACACATGAAAAAGTAGTTATTCAACATGTAAGGCAAGTTCAGTGAAGTCGATCCATCAGATAAAATTTCAGCACCTTCCTTTTGCACTACTATTTTTGTTCTTGCAACAGTCCAATAACAGATGACTTACACTGAGAGGTTCCCCACACATACACGAGACATTTTTGCAGTATTTAGTACGAGGTGAATTTAATCGCATGCGATGAATTAAGCTTTCTACGTCTCTGGAGACTGGAGTTTGGATTTTTCTAATTGTGTTTTAGGGTTAATATCAGGGCTTGGTTTAACACACCTTTTATAATATATACAATCTGTGTTTTTCAATAAATGTTGAAATCTGTCGTTTGATGCTTTATTTATCAGTGCATAACATTCTGACAAATCCAAATCTATACTGAATGAAGTTATGTCTTCAATGTTGCGAGCTGCTCTTCGAGCAGCTTGGTCAACTCTCTCATTGGATGAAATGCCGCAGTGAGAGGGCACCCAACAAAAAGTAATATTGACTCTCTTCTTTGATAGAAGATGCGTTACGTATGTGTGTGTGTGTGTGTGTGGGGGTTGTGTGTGTGTGTGTGTGTGTGTGTGTGTGTTTGCCCCCGTTTGCATGTGTGTGGATGCATGCATGCAAGCCTACGCGTGTGTGTGTGTGTGTGTGTGTGTTGTGTGGGTGTGTGTGTGGTGTGTGTTTTGTGTGTGTGGTGTTGGGGTGTGTGTGTGGGGTGTGTGTGTGTGTGTGTGTGTGTTTATGCGCCCGTGTTTGCATGTGTGAGGATGCATGCATGCATGCATGCATGCGTGTGTATGTGTTTTGGGGTGTGTGTGTTGTGTGTGTGTGTGTGGGTGTTGTGTGTGTGTACACGCGCGTTACTGATCAGAAAAATGAAATTAAAAGATTGTTTTGTTCTGCTGCATTCGCTTTTTCCCTTTTTTTTCATTTTTGTAAATCAAGAACAGGGGTGTCATCACCCTTACCAGGAACCAGCAAAATCTCATGACCAAACGCAGCATCGTATTCAAATTCCGACAGCGCACACATCCATCTTGAGAATACGTAGTGTATATTGTTTAGTATGATTTATCATTAAGAATGGATGCCTATCCAAACTAAACACACAGATAGACAGAGAGCCCCAGAGGATTCATGCTCACACAAAAGGACACACAGACAGACAGACAGACAGACACACACACACACCCCACACACACACACACACACACACACACACACCACACAAAACCACACACACACACCCCACAACATTCATGAGAGAGAGAAGAGAGAGAGAGGAGAGAGAGAGGGGAGAGAGAGAGAGGGGAGAGAGAAAGAGAAACGAACGAACGAAAAAAGCTTAATCAGTATGGGCCAGGGCCCCTTCTGATGGGGGTAGAGATTGGAATAACCATTCCAAACAACAAGGCAATTATTACATCGTCTGAACAACACGCAGCTGACAGGTAAGCAAATCAAATATGCACAGTAACTGTAACAGCAAAGCTCATTCAACTGAGCAACATTGTGTCCCTCTTAGAGGCTTTGTGTAAGTCATGCAAATGTTCTTCAAGACCCCTTTTCATTTTGATTTGCCATAAGTAAAGCAGCTCGAAATGAACAGGGATATTCACAGAATTTCCAAGGCATATATTCACGACATAAATCCAGAAGTGCAAACAAAGTGAAAAATACAATTTTAACTTCGTTTACCCCCCTTCCGTAAAGGACACAGCATATAGTCTTTTTGAGTCTTCACATATTGGTGCTGATGTACTTTGATATGGGTAATTCCGAATCTGAATCTGTTAGATAGCTTTTAATATGCTGTCGATATTAAGTGAAAGATTTTCTCACAGCTTTTGGAGTTTCAAAGTTCCGTAAAATGAATTTCGTTCACTACCCCTGGATGTTTTCAAGCCAGTATTGCCGTTGATTTACTACCAATCTGCTTCCCCAAAAAACGTTTACATTTTAAAAGCTTTGATTTATCCAGAAAAACTCAAATCCAGTTTGAAACAAAAAGTCCGAATGCCCGAAAACCCTGATTCTTTTTTCCCCGCGATTCTGATCCAAAGGGTGAAAAATGTGTTAGAAACAAGCCAACATTTTACGAATCGATGGTGAAAGATGACCTCGTAAAGCATAAAGAGAGAGAGAGAGAGGAAAAAGAGGAGAGAGAAGAGAGGAGGAGAGAGAGAGAGAGAGGGAGAATTCTATCAAGAGTAAAAATTGGATCGATCAAAAGCTTTATTACACTTTAACACCGAAAGACAGCAAGCCCCCCCCCCCCCCCCCCCCCCCCCCCCGCCTTGTGTGTGCATGTGTGTGTGTGTGGTGTGTGGTGTGTGTGTGTTGTGG
>CM031602.1:5019314-5029314 GCA_018398815.1 Conus ventricosus
GGCAGCAGAAGGCATCTGGGAGTCTTGACCTCAATGCGGTTCGGCCATTTTAGAGTGTAAAGAGTTCAGGGTCGAAACGCTTGTCTGTTTGTATGTGGGGTAGGTGGGGTAGGTGGGGGGTGAGGTGGGGATGGTTTCGTCTCTGAAGACCTTCTGCTGTCACACTCTTCCAAGAATTTCTTCGTACATGTACTGGCCCCCACGCCGCAAAGCGCGCTAAACTTTCAATTTTCAGATAGCGTGGTGCAATGTTTGTTGGGTTACCCAGCGAGATATGGACGATCTAATGACCCCCTCCCCCTTTCTTCCTACACCGATCCGTGCACGCCGTAGCCACTTCCACGTACCCTTCCCCCTCTCCTCCATCACCGCTTGCCATGTCCATAGGTTATATAACAGACAGGTTGACCGATCATAGGTTAGTAAGAGACAGGTAGACCGATTATAGGTTATGTAACAGACAGGTTGACCGATCATAGGTTATATAACAGACACAGGTTGACCGATCATAGGTTATATAACAGACAGGTTAACCGCTCATAGGTTATATAACAGACAGGTTGAGCGATCATAGGTTACGTAACAGACAGGTTGACCGATCATAGGTTATGTAACAGACAGGTTGACCGATCATAGGTTATATAGCAGACAGGTTGACCGATCATGGGTTACATAACAGACAGGTTGACCGATAACATAGGTTACATAACAGACAGGTTGACCGATCATAGGTTATGTAACAGGTTGACCGATCATGGGTTACATAACAGACAGGTTGACCGATCATCGGTTATATACAGACAGGTTGACCGATCATGGGTTACATAACAGACAGGTTGACCGATCATTTCGGGTAAGACCGACAACCGTCCCTCACTCCAGCCCTGCATACAGCGCATTGGCCGAATCAATAGGCTGGAGACTCTCTCTCTCTCTCTTCTCCTCTCTCTCTCTCTGTTTGTCTGTCTGTTTCTCTCTCTCTCTCTCTACCATCTTCTCTCTCCGCTCTCTCTCGCTCTCTCTCTCTTTCGCTCGCTCTCTCCTCGCTCTCTCTCTCGCTCTCTCTCTACTCTCTCGCTCTCCTCTCTCTCTCTCTCTCTCTCTCTCTCTCTCTCTCTCTCTCTCTCTCTCTCTCTCTCTCTCTCCCCTCCTTTCTCGCTCTCTCTATTTCTCGCTCTCTCTCTCTGGATATGTGAACAGTGAGACGGCAGAGGTATGTATGCACAGGAACTTTGGCTGCACACGTACACACATGCACACACAAGAACACACACAAACACACACACACACACACACACAACACACACACACACACACACACACACGCACGACACTTAGACACACAAATGCGCATGCGCGCGTAGACACACACACACACACACACACACACACACACACATCACACACACACACCACACAACGTACACAAACACACACACACACACACACACACACACACACACACACACACACACGACGTACACACACACGACGTACACACACACAACGTACACACACACACACACACACACACACACACACACCACACACACACACACACACACACAACGTACTCACACACACACACACACACACACACACACACACACACACACACACACACACACACACCACACCAACGCGCGCACACACTCTCTCTCACACAAACTCTCTCACGCCACGCACACACACACACACACACCACACACACACACACACACACACGCACGCGCACGCACGCACGCACGCACGCACGCACACACACACAGACACACAGACACACACACACACACACACACACACACACACACACACACACACAAGCAAAAGGTAGGAATGTCATTCTGAGTCCATCTAGCGATGCTTGAACAAGGTAAACTTGATCTGAGGGTCGCCCTTTCTTCATGCCGAAGTGCAAGCTCTCTTTGAACAGTATCAGGATCTTCTTTGACACGCCTCCATGGACGTGGATGGATAGGAAAACGGCGAATAGGAGTCAGAGTGTGTGTGTAGTGGAGGGTCTGATGGTGGAGGTTAAAATGAACGACAGAAAGTGGTAGAGGCAGGCAGTAGCTGTATTGTTTCAGAGTTAAAAAAGTCAACAACATGTAAATACAAGCACCAAGTACACTCGCACACGTGCATGCACACACCCACACCCTTCCATACACACGTACACACGCACGCACAGACGCACGCTCGCACGCACACATGCACACACACAAACACGTCTACAGACACACAGACACAGACACACACTCACTCACTCACTCACTCACTCACACACTCACAGACACACAGACAGACAGACAGACAGACAGACACACACACACACACACACACACACACACACACACGTTATGTGGATCGTGTGTGGATTCCTGCGCCAACATGGCGGATTAGTCAGAGGACATTACAGCAGAGGAAAGAAAATCGCTCAACTATGGCAAAATCGAAAACCGCATCGACACGGAGGAAACCCAAAAAGCTGCCTAAATCGACGAACGTCGAAACAATAGACACGAAAGTGCCGGCGGTGAACAAAATCCAGTTTTGGAGAACATCCGTCAGTCAGATGGAGAAACGGCTGAAAGTCTCGAAAATTCACCCGGTGACTACCAACTACCTGAACATTTCAGAATACGCGAACGAACCTGCTTTCTGTGAAAAAGCCCTCTCTGAGATCAAGGGGCTAAAGGACGTCATTCTGAAGATGAGTGAAAAAATCTCCAGTTTAGAAGAGAGCATGCGGAAGACACGCACTACATCTGCGTTGCGAGAGGAGACCACCATCGAGGCACGGCAAGGAGAGACTGAGAGGAGCAAACCACTTACCATCTGTTTCTGCCACCCAGACCAGCTCCCTCCAAAGCAACAGTGAGTGTGACACTCCATCACCTTCACTAACGTACCCATCTTACGCCGCATGCTTGAAATCTCCTTCAAAAAGGCAAAAACATCGCCAGCAAGGTCAGGCGAATTGTGACGTCAAACATATTAAGAATGACGCCGATTCTTTTTCACACGAACACAAATCCAAGCCTGTCATGTCGTCAAAACATAATGAAAAGAGGGATGACGTCAACCAGTCTGGTCTGCCTAAGGTTATTCTATTCCATGATTCCACGATGGAGAAGATAAACCCACGTCGTTTGGGTACGCGTACGGTGTACATCTGGTTTCAAAACCATCCTACCGATTGGAGGCCTGTGCAAAAAACCTAGGCGACACCAAGACGGTGAAGACTGCTGACTGCTTGGTGTTTCACTGTGGGATCAACGATTTAAAGGAAAAGATCCTAAGACAGTCGTGTCAGAGATGTCCGCACATTGTAAAACAAGCAAAAGCAAATAATCACAACACCAAGATAGTTGTTAGTAGAGTGGCCCCAGTGAAGGATCGACATCTGCAAAGCAAGCGGGAGATGTTCAACGCCTTACTGCTTGCAGAGCTCCCCATGCACAACGTGTCCCTTCTGTCCCATGAGAACTTGGACTCCACGAACCACAGGCTGATGAAGGACTACATCCACCCGTCAGACAGGGGCACCAGCATCCTCGCTGGCAACTTGGGGCGTCACGTCCACCGCATCTTTTGGGAACGGCCCCACAGAGGCGCCCCCAATACCCTGCCAGTGGACATGGTTTTCAGTGGTCATCGGGGACCATCCAGCAATGGCTACAGGCCTGCGCCCATCCCCAGAGTGCCTTTCCCCTGGTGCTCGCGACAACCTTGGTCCCCGTATTTCAACCTTACTGACTTTTGCCCAACGTCTGTTTATACAACGTTTTATTCAACCACTTATTATGAAAACATGTTGACAATTATATTACTGTTCTACAATGGAACTGTAGATCCATCGTTAAAAATCTACTTCATTTGAGAACTACATTTATTCCAGACAACTTTTGTATTTTGGCTTTGCAGTCTTTATATGTAGAACAAAGTAAATTACCTCAATTCAAGGGATTCTACTACCCTCCTCTATATAACTGTAGTACATCAACTAAAAAGTTCAGACTGCAATATATGTTAGATCAGACCTTAATTATGATTCTTTGAAGTAGACCTCAATTCAACAGCAAAAGATAAAGAAGAATTTTTTATTACCGGTTATCATTAAAATGAGCAATGATTCTAGTATAAATATACTTTCTGTATATTATCCAAAAGGCCCAAACACAGATAATTCAGACTGGATAAGACACCTTCCTTCTTCAGAAAAAAAATTGGATCATATGGGAGATTTTAATGCACATTCTCCGTTTTGGGAACCAGATTGCCCTATCACAACATGCAATCGCTTTGTTGAAAATATTGTGGATTCCAAATTAGTTTTATTGAATGATGGAAGTATAACAAGAGTTCCTGATGTTTCAAATCACAGGCCAACCTCTATTGACTTAACGTTAGTATCTCCTGATATATCATTGAATGCTAATGGATAACAGAGGAAGACACATTAGGAAGTGATCATTTCCTATTGTTCTTACACTAAATGAAAAGATTCAAGATGAAGAAGAAGTTGAAGATATGATTCCTAAGTTTTTATACAATAGTGCTGACTGGAACCTCTATGAGTCAACTCTATTGTCAATAGATCATAATTCCATGGAACATGAAGACACTGATATATTTTATGAGAACTTCAGAAAAGCTGTTTTATACGCTGCTGAAAAATCAATGCCCAAGCGTAAATGCTATAATGATAAGAAGTACAGAGGAAATGGATGGTGGAATGAAGAATGCGCAGAAGCAGTGAGCAGTAAAAAGAAAACTTATAAAACATGGCTAAGGACAGAATTGAAGAAAATTTTATTGCAATGAAACGTGCAAAAAGTCACAGTAACAGAGTTGTGGCCAAAGCAAAACGTATCTATTTCACTACGTTTTGCCATTCAAAATATCTACATCAAAGGACATGCACAAAGTATGGAAGAAGGTTAAAGAATTAAAGAACAGATGCCATTTACCATCATAATCCCATTAAATTAGATAACAACGCTATCCCCACATCAGCAGAAAAAGCAGAGTTATTTGTGTGAAGTGTTTTCAAAGAATAATTCATCATCAAGTCTTACATCAAATATAAGAGCTACCGAGAAGAGAAGAGAAAAAACATATTTATTGTGATCCTCCTCCAGATGAAAATCATTACTATAAACTCTTTATAACCTTTGAGGAATTTAATGATTCATTGGAGTGTTTTACTTGCAATACCACTGCTGTTGGCATCGACGGTATTTCATATCAATTGCTCTGCCATTTGCCTTTATCTTGGAAGCAATTACTTCACTCATTTACCAAAAATGTTGGTTAAATGGAACTCCCTACTATCTGGAAGAGGACGGTTGTAATACCAGTTCCAAAGCAAGGTAAACGTAGATCCGAATTGGCAGTTACCGTCCAATAGCTTTAACATCGCAAGTTGGTAAGATATTGGAAAAAATTGTTGAACGTCGTATTTTACATTTCTGCGAAAAGAAACAATATTATTCCAAACAACCAAGCAGGTTTCAGGAAAGGAAGATGTACAACTGATCATCTGGTCAAAATTACGAATCAAGTTAAAAAACAGTTTTCCAGAAGAAAAAGTACACTTGCTACTTTTTTTGATATTAGAAAAGCTTATGATAGTGTATGGCATGCTCGACTGCTTTATAAGCTAAAACATATTGAATTAGTGGAGCAATGTATCAATTTGTAAATGTTTCTTGTCTGGGAGATCTATTTGTACAAGAATTGGCACATGCTATTCGTCATTCAAGGATATTGATATTGGAATTCCTCAAGGATCTATCATGCTCCAGTTCTTTTTACTATTCTTATTCATGATCTCCCAAACGTTCCATCTAACAATATCCATCTCGTTCAATATGCTGATGACATTGCTATATGGATGAATACAAACGTCAGAAAACAAACAAATAAGAGAGTTATTACACATGTTCAAAAACTATACCAATTTGAGCTAGATAAGTTAGATTTATACATGAAAGAAAATGGTTAGAACTTTCGGGAGAAAAGACACAATTAATGCTTTTTATTAATGGTGATGCTCCAAAGCATCCTCCTCAGCTTGTTATAAAAGGCAACACTCTTAAATATTCAAAAGCTGTAAAATTTTTAGGAGTCTATTAACCCCAAAGTTAAAGTGGCGATATCATATTGAACACATAATAAGTAAAGCTAGACAAGATTAAATTTTCTCAAAATAATTAAATGCTCAGTCATGGGGACAAGATACTCGAACACTTTTACACCTTGCTACCAGTTTAGTTCGATCGAAATTAACTTATGGTCAAGAGGTTTATTTCTCAGCTCCACAGACGCTGCTAAAAAAATTACAAAGCATGATAGTAAGGCTGTTAAGTTGGCACTTGGTGTGCCAGTTCACACAAATACGCTCAAAACATACAGAGCAGCTAATCTGTTAACTCTTGACGACCAACGGAAGTTGGCCACCGCAAAGTATGTGACTAGATGTCTTTCAGTTTCTAATTCAGTGACAAATGACATTTTTCTTGACTCAAGACAGGATTTCCCGAAAAGAGCGCAAAACATTTCATATCTTCAACCTATTAGAAACTATACAGATGATCTTTTTAAGAGTTGTGATATTGATATACATCAATCTCAAGTAGTCCCATAATACCCATTATTCCTCAATGGGAGCATATTTCTGCTAGATTCGATACAGATTATACAACTCTAAAAAGTGAGATAACATCAATCTTATATCCGTTGAAGCAAAAGAACATCTAGAAAATAAGTATCCAAATCATTTAAAGATTTTTACAGACGGTTCAGTTTTGGAATCATACACAGGGGCTGGATTTGCTATTCCTGCTTTCAAGATAAGAAAGTCATTTGTCTAGGAAAAAGTTTTTCTGTATTTACTGCAGAACTATATGCAATTCTTATGGCCTTATCCTTCATATTGATATTGATACTGCGATTTATAGCATTTTACTTTGTGTTGACTCAAAATCTGTTCTTTACAGTCTGCAAAACTGGAATGCAAAAGTTCGAAAAGACTTGATATTTGACGTAAAATACTTAATACATTCAATTATATGTAAAGGTATTAATGTAGAATTTTGTTGGATTCCATCTCACTGTGGTATTTGGGGAATGAAATGGCTGATATATCAGCGAAAGAAGGAGCTATTAGAAACATCCTGACAGTACACTAAAATTAGAAAAACATGAAATAAATTCGATGTTAGAAAGTCGTATAATGACAGAAAAGCTTCCTTCAAAGTCAAAAATATTACCGTGTTCGAGATCCTTGTCTAGTCTCATTTACAAAATTCGATTAAATTCATGGAAGACTAAATTTTCAAAAAATGTAGATGTGCTTGTGGTCATTCAATATCAATTGAACATATTCTTTTTGATTGCCCATTGCTATCCCTGTTATACAACATATCTGGGATAGATGTAGCAAAAATGAGATCTTTAAATGATATAATCTACAGCGAAGAAATGATACAAATCGCATCTGTTTTATCCAGCACTATACTTGCAAATTTATTGTAAACATTAGATCATTTATAGTTATTGTATGAATGTTTATACGTAGCCTTTCACACATGAGTGCATATTCACACTAACACACACACACACACACACACACACACACACACCACACACACACACACACACACACCACACACACCACACGCACACACACGCATACGCACAGTACACAAACACACGCACACACACACACACTACACACACACACACAACACACACACACACACACACACAAACACACACACACACACAACAACACACACACACACACACACACACACACACACACACACGCGCGCGCGCGCGCGCGCGCGCGCTTCGCAAACACAGACACAAACTCTTACACAGCCGTTTTAATATTTTTTGTGTTTTTTTTTGTGTGTGTGTGTGTGCGGTTTTTTTAAAATTATTTTTGGATTGGTTATTTCTAGTCATAATATCACCATTGTTTGTGAACAGACGTTAAATTAAATCAACTCAAATCAAACACACGTTCACTCACTCACTCAGTCACGGTGGGAAAAACTAGACAGAACTGGAAGAAAAATAATGCGCTCTCTGTATCCATATTGTTTTCTAGAATATCAAACAGAAATGTACTGAACACTACATTCCCACCCATCTGCTTAATGGATGTATTTTTCAGATCTCGGTATCCTCCAAAACAACTTTCTGCCATTTGGCGCGTGTGCTTAAGAGTGCTAACACTCCGAAACACATATTCAGACTTGGCTCCAGGATGGTTTCCATAAAGATGGGACTGTACAAGTGTCCGTGAGTGTGCTCCGCTTCTACGGGAACTGCATGGTAATGAAAGAAGCGTTGGCTCCGGAGGAAATGTGGTACTCCCAGAAGGCCGTTCACAAATTAGGTTAGAGCTCTTCCGTCTTCCCTTCCTCTGGTTTTTTCTTCTTCTGCCTAATGTTCCTAAATTTGTAAAGTGGTCCACGACTGACGCATTGATTTCCTACATGTGAACCCTGTGCTATTCACTGGTTCAGTCTGTGTTGAATATTCATCGCGCGCCGTGCAATAGCAGAACAACGGGTGAGTGCAGAGCACTAGGTACAGACTCCTTAAAGCTTAACAGAGACGTTACATCGTTCCGCCAAATTCTGTGCCGGCTAACTGTCGATTCTGGATGAAGCAGAAGAAAAGCTTGACATGCAATCGGAATTTTGAAAACGGCTGACTTCATCGTTGTAAACATCGTTAGTTTTCCTTAAAAATGGAAGTCCCATTTAAGTATGGTTTCGACAATTAAAAGATATTTGGACTTGCAGTTAGACTCGATAAGAAAGCTGAAAGGCATCAAGCAATCATAGTTTGTTTTTCGTATTGCAAACATCATGTTCAAAAACATTTATAAACTTGTAGCTTCTTTTTCATTGCAGCCTTATAGCAGGGAATTGTTTACGTTAAGGCCTTGTTAAAAAAAACCTATCTTGAAGGGCCGTACCCATTTAACAAATTCTTGAAATCCAGTCCACACTGCCCAGATTTTTTAACTTCAGTTTTCATTCAACATCTTAGATTGCAGTCCATGTTGAAAATTTTAACGCTTAATAGGTGGAATCCTACGTATGTTGCACCACACCAGGCACCACTAAACTCCATCAGAGTGACTTGGTAGTAGTGCAGGATCATCTCTGACAGGATACCTAAAGTCAACTTGATATTGAATTCTCCATGTCAACTTCAGTATTTAGGCTACGACAGGATGTGCTTGGGTGTGGCTGAGTTCTTGGGAATCGGAGTCAACTGCATCTGCAAAGTGCTGCTGATGATGGGGATGAAAAACGGGGCAAGGGGAGAGGTAGAGGAGGCAGAGAAACTGAAGATGCGGTTATAAAAATAAAATAAAGCGCCGCCCATTTTCAAGAAAATCTGGACGTGACTTCGTGGATGCTATCGCCTCGGCAAGAAAATACTGATTTGGACGCCATTATCAACAAATTCTTAAAAACATTCTTAAGATTCTTCATTTAATGAATTCTATAATTCCAGTCTTCGTTCGATGAATTCTTAAAATACAGTTTTCATTAGGTATTTTTTTCACATTACAGTGTTCATCTGATGCTTTTCTTGAAGTATAATGTTCATAAACCACCGTAAGACAGTCTTTGTTTGATACAGTTTTGAATTTCATTTTTCATTCGGCATGTTCTTGAATGAGGATCTTCAATTGAAAAATTCTCTTCAACAAATTCTGAGATTACATTCTTTGTTCGATACATTCTTGAAATACAGTCTTCATGCTATAAATTCGTGGATTAGGGATATTATTTGATAAATTCTCGAATTACAGATACTTTACGTTTTAAAGATTTCAGTCCTTAAGTGATAAATTCTTAAATCATAGTAACCATTCAATAACTCTTGAATTTTAGACTTCATTCAATAGACTTGAATTGCAGTCTCCAGTAAATTATTAAACTACAATCGTCATACCATACAT
>CM031602.1:5034314-5069314 GCA_018398815.1 Conus ventricosus
ATCTTCCTCTCGCTTCCATTCCCGGTCACCTCCATCCCCCAGCCCCTTCCCACATCGTAACATGGGCTACTGCCACCTTCATTCACTCTCTGTCTGTCTGACTGTTTGTATGTCTGTCTGTGTCTTTCTCCCCATCTCTCTCTTCATTCACTCTCTGTCTGTCTGACTGTTTGTATGTCTGTCTGTGTCTTTCTCCCCATCTCTCTCTTCATTCACTCTCTGTCTGTCTGACTGTTTGTATGTCTGTCTGTGTCTTTCTCCCCATCTCTCTCTTCATTCACTCTCTGTCTGTCTGACTGTTTGTATGTCTGTCTGTGTCTTTCTCCCCATCTCTCTCTTCATTCACTCTCTGTCTGTCTGACTGTTTGTATGTCTGTCTGTGTCTTTCTCCCCATCTCTCTCTTCATTCACTCTCTGTCTGTCTGACTGTTTGTATGTCTGTCTGTGTCTTTCTCCCCATCTCTCTCTTCATTCACTCTCTGTCTGTCTGACTGTTTGTATGTCTGTCTGTGTCTTTCTCCCCATCTCTCTCTTCATTCACTCTCTGTCTGTCTGACTGTTTGTATGTCTGTCTGTGTCTTTCTCCCCATCTCTCTCTTCATTCACTCTCTGTCTGTCTGACTGTTTGTATGTCTGTCTGTGTCTTTCTCCCCATCTCTCTCTTCATTCACTCTCTGTCTGTCTGACTGTTTGTATGTCTGTCTGTGTCTTTCTCCCCATCTCTCTCTTCATTCACTCTCTGTCTGTCTGACTGTTTGTATGTCTGTCTGTGTCTTTCTCCCCATCTCTCTCTTCATTCACTCTCTGTCTGTCTGACTGTTTGTATGTCTGTCTGTGTCTTTCTCCCCATCTCTCTCTTCATTCACTCTCTGTCTGTCTGACTGTTTGTATGTCTGTCTGTGTCTTTCTCCCCATCTCTCTCTTCATTCACTCTCTGTCTGTCTGACTGTTTGTATGTCTGTCTGTGTCTTTCTCCCCATCTCTCTCTTCATTCACTCTCTGTCTGTCTGACTGTTTGTATGTCTGTCTGTGTCTTTCTCCCCATCTCTCTCTTCATTCACTCTCTGTCTGTCTGACTGTTTGTATGTCTGTCTGTGTCTTTCTCCCCATCTCTCTCTTCATTCACTCTCTGTCTGTCTGACTGTTTGTATGTCTGTCTGTGTCCTTTCTCCCCATCTCTCTCTTCATTCACTCTCTGTCTGTCTGACTGTTTGTATGTCTGTCTGTGTCTTTCTCCCCATCTCTCTCTTCATTCACTCTCTGTCTGTCTGACTGTTTGTATGTCTGTCTGTGTCTTTCTCCCCATCTCTCTCTTCATTCACTCTCTGTCTGTCTGACTGTTTGTATGTCTGTCTGTGTCTTTCTCCCCATCTCTCTCTTCATTCACTCTCTGTCTGTCTGACTGTTTGTATGTCTGTCTGTGTCTTTCTCCCCATCTCTCTCTCTAACTTTTTTCTGTCTCATCTTCTGTGTCGCTTGTACGGCACTACTCTCAAACCGATTGTATTTCAACTGCCAATCCACAGTGACACCCAGTTTGTCCTGCCGCAGTGTGCCAATCCACAGTGACACCCAGTTTGTCCTGCCGCAGTCTGCCAATCCACAGTGACACCCAGTTTGTCCTGCCGCAGTCTGCCAATCCACAGTGACAGCCAGTTCGTCCTGCCGCAGTGTGCCAATCCACAGTGACACCCAGTTTGTCCTGCCAGTCTGCCAATCCACAGTGACACCCAGTTTGTCCTGCCGCAGTCTGCCAATCCACAGTGACACCCAGTTTGTCCTGCCGCAGTCTGCCAATCCACAGTGACACCCAGTTTGTCCTGCCGCAGTCTCGGTACAGGCGATCCACAGGCAGAGTCGTTGTCGGCTCGTCAGAAGGCAGGCCACCAGACGAAACACTGCACTGCTGCTGTGTCACTTTGGTTATACTGTGGTGCCTGTTCCGATCCATACGCAGAATACCACCTATTAAGCCCCCCAGAGAACAGGGAAATACCAAGTCAAGCTCACCCGCCTGAAACCAGTTTCAGGCGGCTGCCCCTTGACTTGGTATTTCCCTGTTCTCTAACTAGTAAACCCTACAAACATACATACTGTGTAGGATTATCCGTTTTCAATACTAATTTACTAAACTTTTCAGATTTCAGTTTTTGCTTAATCCTGTGTTTTTCCTGATCATTTTCAATAACATCATTTCGCGCAAACATTCATCAAATGAGTCTCTGTCTTTCATGTGAAATAAAACTACAGTCTTTAACTGTTCTCTAAAGTCTTTTAAAACTGAGTTATATTTTTGACATAAAATCCACACACTTATCCCAGCATGTCTTCCACTGAAAGCTAGTTTTGATAAAGTGTTTCTTTTTTTACTATGTCTCTTTCTGCCGAACAGTCATCTATAATAAATAGTGTCTGTGTTCCCTCAAACAATTTATAAAAGTGTTCTAAACACTCACTCAGTTTATTGCTGGGATCAACTAAATATATGTCATCATCTGTCCATATAAACCTTCTATCATGATATGCTTTGTTCCATTTAAGTGTTGGACAGAAAATCACAATATAATCAAAATTATAGCGATAAACTGTTTGTAATAGGTCGAGGACAAATATTGTTTTTCCACAACCAGTCTGCCCACAAATCAATGAACAATGAGGCTCTTTTATCATAAAGTTTAACTGCTCCATAGTTTTATAACAGAATTTAATCTAAACCTGTTATTATATTTATCATACTCTCTGTCAAAACGTGTTCAGTATAATAAAATCCTATAAGGTCTAAATGTGTAAGATTAATCCAATTCAGTGCTGTAAGATTGTTTCTATTTAGACTAATATTGATTTTTTTGCTTGTTGTTATGACCTTAATATCCTCACCATTGTGAAGAATGACGACGGTAACTTTAAGACTGTCAACGTCTAAGTTTTGCCAGCTAATTAGAATTCCTTTTAAAAGGACGTCACTAACGCCCACAACTCCATCCCTCTCCACATCTTTTAAGACAGAAATTTCAAATATCATTGTGAACGCGTCTCCTAATTTCATTTGCGGAATGAACTGTAATTTTGTAGAAGCATCTTTCAAAACCGTTTCTCTTCTGTGGAGGATGTACTGTTTTTTCCCATACGGCGTTATTTCAATCTCTTTCCGACTATTGTCCTCTGGCATAAAACTTACATGTAAAGGGCCAGAGTTGAATGCTTTTCTGAAACTTTTTTGACGGCTAAAAAATGTAAATGGGCTTATGAATTCAAATTTTATATCCCATTCTAAATATGGTTCTAAGTGCCATTTGCTGTCAGGTTTTCGAACTATTTTATATTCATACTGGCCAGCATTATTTGCTTCTACATTACGCAGTTGTTCTAGTTTAGGAAACGTTTTTGTTGTCGCCAACCTCTTTGCGTTTATAATCACCATCTTTAGTGTACTCAAAACCATACAAAGCGCCTATCTCACCATTCTGTTCAAAGTCCGCAACGTCTGCAAGGTCTTTTAATTCTAAAGTTATACACCTCACAGGCGCTAATGTAACTCCCGATTCTTCTGGTCCACGCGACATTATTTTTTAGTAACGTATTATTTTATTTCTAAAACAATGTGTAGGTTATCACATTTTACGACTTTCCCCGTTTTGTCTTTGATTTTTATATTAAATGATCCGACCCTCCCACAAACTAATCTTTTAAACTGTAAATTAGGGAATTGTATAATTTCATAATCGCAATATGCAGCTTTCCCTGATGGAAGAGCTCTTAAAACAGTTGAGGGCCTTCCATCATATAAGTTTTCATCAGTGCTTAGCTCATCCAAATGAACATAGAGTAATGAATGTAATGCAAGATCGAGCGGACTTTCCCCCTCATAAGTAGTTTTGTCTGGC
This sequence comes from Conus ventricosus, assembly GCA_018398815.1. Taxonomy (NCBI): domain Eukaryota; kingdom Metazoa; phylum Mollusca; class Gastropoda; order Neogastropoda; family Conidae; genus Conus; species Conus ventricosus. The sequence goes on from CM031602.1 coordinate 5,038,199, forward strand.
GTAACACTAAAACTATGAGTGGGTCGATTGGTAGTTGTAAAGCCTAACATTTTAGCTAGCTCTCCATCAAAATAGTAACCTACTTCTTCTTCTTCAGGTTTGAAGGTTAACATTGTTTTCAGATTCGCATTGTTAAGTTTGAGAGTAATGTCAAAGTTACTCATTGCTTCTTTTAGTGAGCAAAACCCGTAATAACCATCAGGTATTGTTAACTGGCTAACTAATTTTCCTGCATTATTAAATTTTTTAATCTTATTATTCTCCTTGGATTCAGTTATATTAAACCATACGACTTTGTAGAATATTTCATGGAGCGCGACCGTTTTGGTTCCGCAATCGTTATCAATAGCATGTTCTAAAAACGAAGGACGGTCTTGAGTTTATTGTTACAAACATTTTTTAAACGAAATAAAAATGAGTGCATTCAAATATACTGGCGCAAAATATTCTGTTGGGCTGCACTACAATCTTAAAAACATGACAACTGATACTCTTGACATTTCTGTGACTCAGTCTGATGCCTTTCAAGTAAAGGTTAGTACTCCATTGAAGAGCTATCTTAACCCTCCTATTAAAAACGACCACATCCCGAAAGTGTGGTTTAGTCATCCGATGCAGTTTTATCAGAACCAGTTAAACTTTGCTGTGTTTTGTGCATCAACTGGGTGTGGAGTGTCGTATGCCGATCACTTAAAATCATCCTGATCCTTTGGTGAGGTCAGTGTACAGATTTCATTTTTATTACACCTTCAGACGTATTTTGACTGAACTGCAAGCTCCATTACCAAATGACAAAACGTTTAATCCATTCAGCAACAGAATAGACATGAAGGCTTTGAAAGGATCTGTAACGAATTCAATATTAAGGCCAAGACAGACTTTAGACAAAAGTTGGATCTTAATCATGGTCTAGGCACCCCTTATTTTTGGGGCGTGCACAGAAAGTATAACTATGACTGGAATCCTCCTTACACATCTTTCGCTTCAGGCACAGCCGTCACCTCGGTCCATAGAGCAAGAGCATAAACAGCATGGACAACATTTATCTTAGACACTTCTAAGGGCCTAACTAAAGCAGGAATAGAACGAATAAACGACTCTGTTCGTACTTACGTTTGGTGTTGCTAGGTTCGCAAGCACAAACGAGATCGAGCATAACTGATCCTTCTACTGGCTTTGATGCACAAAAACAATACTTAGCAAATTTAGAGGACGCCATTAATTCTACAGTTGATTTACCTTCAAGTATAAAAAGGTACCAAAATGTTTTACAATTTGCAAGATCGAAAGTAGACTTTGCTGTTGGCACTGGTTTATACATGCTGCCTTCTGACCTCAGACTCCAGATAGGCACAATAATAAACTACAATAATGAAATCCTTGTGGCAGGCAATGAACAGAGAGTCGGAAAAAACGAAATAAATTCTGAGCCAGTAATATTGCAAGCAGTAAAAAAACAAGATGACCCCCCAAGAATAAGTCATCCAATCCCCAAGGTCCAAAGCCTAAAGGCCATTGAAGACGCGGACTCTGTTCGCGATGACCATGAATATGAAAAGACAGCACTTGTTCTTGGATTAACTGGCCTGGGATTACTTGGTCTTTATTTTACTAAATATTAACCCAACTATTAAGAGAACTAATGCCCATAAGTGCTCGGCCATAAAGCCAACTACTTTGCCTGCAGTAGACAAAAGCCAGCTAACAACACCCCCTAATATACCTGGTAAAGCGTCCACGGCTTTACTGGCTAATTTTTTTAATAAACTCGCAAGATGATCAAGCTGTTTTTTTACCCATGATTTATCAGGTGAGGGGATGGCGGTGGAGGCACTGACCCGGGACCACCGCCTCCTGTAATAGCCATCACCAGTGTACTTATTGCAAAACCTAAGGCCGTTATAACGCTTGCTACTGTGACTCCTTGCTCTCTAAACAGTGTTCGTATTCTTTTCTGCTAGTGTTGTGTCTTCATTAAAATTTTTTCGATAGTTTCTCTTATTCTGGCCGCTTGAGATCGTATTGTTCTTGGTAAGTAGACACCACTTTTAGTATTGCCGATTTTTGTATTTTAAGTTCTTTTATTTTTTGGTTTATTTCTTCTTTAACCCACGCCCTAAGTTGGCGTCATCAGCCTCAGCGAGTTTTTTCTTCTTCTCTTTTTATATGCTCATCTATTTCATCCACTTTTGCTAAATAATTTGTTAATTTGTCTCTGGTGGTTCTCAAAGAATGACTAATGGCCACTATTTCTTGCATGGGTAACGGCAGATCGTGGATAGTTTTTAATGCTGTTTCTTCTGATAAACTGGTTTCTGCTTCTATTGCATTTATTAATTCGTCTGCTGATTGATTTAATTCTTTAAGTTCCATGTTTTGCATTTGGTTATCTGTCGGGAGTTTTGTTGAAATGTTTTGAAGTTTAGCAACTGCCTCCTCCCTTAATTTTGGTCTTACAAGCCAAGGCGATTTCGATCGGAAAGCTTTAAGTCTTTGTCTAATTGTATCCATGCTATAAAAACTTTAATGGGTCTCGTTTATCTGTAAGCAGAACACGTTGTCCTTGATCGTTGTTCACATACAAATGGCCTTTTTTATCTACTTCAAAATCAATAGGAAATTCGGGAGGTTCTAGGCCTAAACTTTTGTAAAATGATTCAACCCTACTTAATTTTAAATTTTTATGCTGACTTTCTGCTAATTCATACTGCAATGAGCGCGATGGGTGTATCAAAGGAGTTCATTTCACTCATTGTCGTCTCCAGGATCAAAAACATTATAATCTTCTTGAACATCAATTCCTGCCATGTTTTTAAATAATTAACTTTTTATTTTGTTTTATAAAAATGTCGCAAACATATGGTTCAATTCTTGACCCGCATAGAAGACTGAAAGAGCCCTTTGGCGTGAAGGGAAATAAACGGAATATTATTGTTCCAAATAATCCATCTACTATTGATGCAGATCAAATTCTTACTGTCAAATTTCCAGACCTAGGAGCAGATGAAGTGATTGTGCCAGGCTCTGCGCGACTTACTTTCAAAATAGAACTCGAATCAACAACAGACACAAACAGGACAGTTGTCCAGAATCTGGGACGGGCAATCGTTAAGAAAATTTCCATAAAACTTGAGGGGCAAGAAATATTTTCTTTACATAATGCAGACATATTTTTAACCTATTTGATCTAGGGCTAACCGGGAATGAAAGGAATGATCTTGCGTTTCAAGGAATCGAAAATAATGAAGCACTAAAACACAGAATGGGCGCCGCAGATGCTAAAGACGGCAAAAAGTATGTAGCTGTAAGTTATGCGTATGGAAATCGCTTTTCCATCCCCTTGGATTTTGAGTTGTTAAGCGCGCATGCGCCATACTTTCAAGGGGCATTAAAAGACAGATTGTCATATGAACTAACTTTTAATGAATACAAACGCGTTATCAGATCATCAGACACCGAAGCAAAGTACAGCATTTCTGACATCGCGTTAGAGTTTGACATTGTTAGCAACCCTCACTTAGCAAGGTTGATTGAGCAACAATATCAGTCAAAATTAGCAATATTTTACGAAAGAGTGATTCACCATTCTACACATCCTAAAAGCAGGGCAGACACTATATGGAATTTTAGTTTTAGTGTCTCAGCAAGATCACTCAAAGGTATTTTATTGCTGTGCGAAGATGAAGAACCATTTAAAAGACAAACCAAAAAGTTTCTTAATCCTAAAATAACGAAAGTGCAATGTACAATTGAGGGTAGTCCTAACCAAATCTACGCTAGCGGGCTTAAACCTTATCAGCATTTTGACGAAATAAGAAAATTGTTCGGAGGCGGGAGGCATAGAAGTCCAACAGTAGACCTTGTGTCCTAAAGACCTCCATCTTCACAGTGTTAGACTCGATGATTATTTAACAACGAAATACGGTTTATGGATTGACCTAAGGGCAACAGAGGATAATCAGTTACATGGAAGTGGGAGAACTGTTAGAGACGTAATAAACATTCAAATTGACAAAGAAAAAGATGACAAAAAACCGCTTAATGTATATTTGTTTTTAATATATGATGCGCAGCTGAATATTCAAGATAACAGATTAAAAGATATACATTACTAAATTATTTTTATTTTTAAAAAGCATGTCTGTTCACGTTTATCCAAAAGCACCTACAGCGCCAGAGTCGCCAAAAGAAGGGGTAGTAGAAACCCCCGACATAAAAACCTTCAGATTAACAAACATTACACAAATGCAACAAAAACTAGAGCAGGACCTTTCAAAATACAGCAAAACCAAACGAAGGTATTCTGCTGGCCTGTAATGCTGTTACATATGTTAATACTGGAGCATCAACTCTAAGTGCTCTATCGGCAGGAACAAGTGTTCTTAGCAACAGGTGTTGGTGCACCCACAGCTTTACCTCTAGGCGGTTTGTCTTTAGCTCTTGGCGTGTGTTCATCAGCTGTAAGTGCTTGCTAGCAAAAAATTAAAAACTAAACTCCAAAAGCACACAGCTATGGTTCAACTAATAACAGCTAAACTTAGTTCGTTCAAACTGACAATAAATAAAGCACTAGTTGACTCAAACATCACGGATGAAGAATTTAGTCGTATACAGGCCGATTTGATGACTATAAAAGACAAAAGTTTGATCTTCAAAAAAAGGCAAGGGCAAGTTTTTCTCAACAGCCAGACACCGAGCAGATAAAAAAGGAATGTTTAAAAAAAGTAAACGAGACATTAAACTCTGTTCTAAACAGCTCCACATTAACAACATCAAAGGGCGTTTATACTTTAGTTTATGAGTCCAAGCACAAAAAGACCGTTGATATTGATTCTGTATTAAGTATTTTTTTTAATTTAAATAAATAGTTTGAGTTAGAAAAGGAAACTCAACATGGCTGAGATATATGAAGGACAAGACGAATTGTTTTGAAGGAATGCTTAAGGGAGAGCGTTTGTCAAAAACTTTAAAAGATATTAATCTAGAAGTCATTGATTCAGCAAACGTACAGCAAGTGTTGTTCATGCTATTTCTCAAGTTCCAGGTAAACTAACAATAGACCCACCAGTTAAAGTAATGTTAGCTGTTTTAATCGACTATATAACAATAAATGAAGAAAATCTAGAAGTCTGGGTCTCAACTAAACAACAGGTTATTCTTTCTCATAATGACTTAACACCCGGTTTGGGGAGACCAACTGCTTACACAGTTTTGATGTGGCCGCTGAAGAAGCCAAAATGAGAGGCTCTGGTTGGTCAGAGGGGGAAGTCATAGAGATCAGATTAAAACAGGCTAAGTATGCACCGATTGTAGGCAGGTCTTACATTCCACTACCTCCAGCATTAGTCGCAAAAAGAGCAGTTCTAAAAATAAAGAATACAGACAACAAATGTTTTATGTGGTGTGTTCTTGCAAGGCTGCATTAACGCCCGTAAAAACGCAGAGAGAGTGTCTAACTATGAAAACCCTTACATCAATGATCTTAACTTCAATGGAATATCCTTTCCTGTTAGCGTGGACAAAATTGATCAGTTTGAAGAACAAAACAAACCAATAACTGTTAATGTATACACATGGTCTGGGAAACAAATCTACGGCCTATTAGAGTGGTCTAAAGACAGCCCAACAATAGGCGATCCAGCCAAAAGTCATGTGGACTTACTCCTAATGTTTTCGCCAGCAGGGCTGCCACATTACACATTGATACGCACAATGAGTAGACTAATGCAGCATACTTCAAAAGATGGGCATAAACAAGAATTCTGTAGAAAATGTTTAACAAGAATTCCATCTGTTCCAGCCGCGCTTGAGCATATAAAACATTGTAAAAGTTCTGTAGACTGTAATACAGAACTAATTACACCACCGCCAGGATCTAAAGTTAGTTTTAAGAACTGGAAATGGCTGCAAACGAGTCCATACGTAGTTTACGCAGACTTCGAGTCGCTTATTGTTCCTTATGAAGGGCCAACCCCACAGAAACTTCCAAAAACTGTCTTAATGAGTAATCATCAGATCTGTTCATTTGCCTTCATTATTGTCAGGTCGGATGGCGTTCATTCAAAGCCAGAATTATATAGAGGGCCTAATGCTGCAAAATACTTCTTAGAACGCATGCAGCAAGTGCGTAACGCCTGTTCTAATAATCTGAATTTATCTGAAATCATAATGTCGTCTGAAGACCAACAACAGTATGACTCAGCCACACATTGTTGGATTTGTGGTTTAGGCCTCTCATCAGACGCAGAGAATCCAACAGTAAGAGACCATGATCACATTAGCGGAAAGTTCAGAGGAGCAGCGCACAGTAAATGCAATCTTCAACTAAAGCTTGATCCTAAGACATGGAAGCTGCGCATCTTCTTTCATAACTTGCGAGGTTACGACTCTCATCTTATATTGCAAGCAGTAACCGGCGACTCCAGGATAACATGCATTGCACAGTCATCACAAAAGTACATGTGTTTCACTTTAAATAACATGTCTTTTTATGACACTAATGCAGCACATGATGGGATCATTAGAGTCACTGGCTATGTCCTTAAAGTCCTGCCCAATAACAGAAGAATATTTTGACCCAACTCTCGTTAGAAAGGGCGTTTAACCCTTATGAGTACATGAACAGTTGGGAAAGGTTTGACGAAGATACACTTCCGCCTAAAGACGCCTTCTTTTCTAGTCTTAGAGGAAAGGGCATTAGTGATTCCGATTACCAGCATGCTCAAGATGCGTGGCAGAAGTTAGAGTGTAAAACGATGGGGGACTATCAGATGCATACTTAATGGCCGATACATGTTTGTGGTGGATATTTTTGAAAATTACAGAAAGACCTGCATGAAACATTAAGCCTGGATCCTGCGCATTACATTCTGCGCCCGGGATGAGTTGGGATGCTTTCTAAAGTTTACTGGAGTACAGATTGATTTATTGTCAGATTTACCAATGATTCAGATGATTGAAAACGATTGCGTGGAGGAATTAGTATGGCGTCGCATGTAAAGCAAACAACAAATACTTGGACGACTATGATCCAAGTAAAAGGTCTAACTATCTCATGTATTTAGATGCAAACAATCTGTATGGATGGGCAATGGCGCAATCCCTTCCATTACGCAACTTTAAAATGTACACAGAAGACAATCCGAAAAATATTCAAAGAGCATTAAAGTGGTTGAACAGTTTGACGCCAGATCAACAGCGTGGTTTCATTCTAGAAGTTGACTTAGAATATCCTCAGGAACTCCATGACCTGCATAATGACTACCCATTAGCAGCAGAAAGTCTAAAGATGAATCCAAGAGAGCCGCCCTAAACTTGTGCCTAATCTTCGCGCAAAAAAAAATATGTCTGTCATTACAGACTTCTACAATTTTAATTTAAGACATGGGTTGAAGTTGACGGCTGTTCATCGTGTAATTGCTTTTGATACAAGAACAGTTCATGAAACCATACATCATGAAGAACACTGATCTTAGAACTAAATCCACAGATGCTTCAGAAAAAGACTTTTCAAGCTGATGAACAACAGCTGTTTCGGAAAGACTATGGAAAATCCGCACAAGCGCAAAGAATGTCAGATTGGTCACCAGAGAGAACGAAGCAATTAAGCTGACTTCAAAACCAAATTATCAGGACTTTAGAAAGATTTCATGATCAGCTTTTGGCATAACAATGAAAAAAAAGAAAGTCAAATTGGACAAACCTGTATTTATTGGGTTTACTGTTTTAGAATTATCAAAGCTTTTGATGTTAGAATTTCTTTATGACTACTTTAAACCCTCGTATCCCGAGTCCAGAGTACTTTACACAGATACAGACAGTTTTGTTATAGATATCCCTACTGAAGACATCTATAAAGACATGGAAATAGAAGTGGCTAAAGGGCATGCGGATGGTATGAACATCTGATACCCTAAAAGATTCGCCTTTACATTCATCCGTTAACAAAAGGTTTAGGAAAGATGAAGGATGAATTATCTGGAGGGTGATTAAGGAGTTTTATTGGTTTAAGGTCGAAAATGTACAGTATTTCGAGCCAGGAGAAAACCATTAAGAAAGCAAAAGGAATATCTCGCAGTGTTGTGCAGTCAAACATATCACATAACAACTACAAAGAAGCATTGTTTGACAATAAGACTTTTCATCATGACAACGTAAAACTACGATCTAATCTACATGAGATCAGCACAACTGTTTGTAACAAAAAAGTCATTAGACAGAACAAACACTAAACGAGTATTTGTTAATCCAGAGTTTTCATATGCAATCGGGCACTGGAGGACCGCATAAACAGGAGGGTTTTATATTTTTCATCAACTTTATTATAAGATCAATCATAGCTTCATCCAATTCATCTAATTCTTTTATCATGTTTGCTTGATGTGCTCGAATTTTTTTTATTATTTCAAGATATTCTTTTCCCAATTTGGGTTTTTGGATTGTAGGTGATCTGGATGGTTTAGCATGCATTGATTAATCTTCACAAATGTTCCCCTAATAGCAGAACAGGCATTAAATGATTCCCGTATCATTTTCAAGGTCTCTTCCTTACCTATTCTTGCTTCGTTCTGTGCTTCCTTCTGAAGCTTCCATTTTAGACTCAAATATATTTATGTAAATAAAAATTAATTAAGCAACTGGAACTGTGTCTGGTGGGATCATCTGCAGTTCTCTCCTTCACAAAAGATCTTTGAGGAGCTGGTTGTTTTGTTGTGTCAGTTTCTCGTAAATAATACACGGCGGATTCATTTTTACAATTCTTTTATTTCATATGGATCAACACTCCAAACCGGATCTGTTGCCCTAATGCGAGTGTCCCCTTCTGCTTCCCCCGGTAAATAAAGGTACCTTACTTTTAAACCAAACGGTAATAGTTTGCTGGATGAAGACTCTCCTTCAACAACATCTATTGTTTGTTTTTTGATTGCTTTGTACTGGTTTTAGCCCTGTTAATTTAAATTCTTCATTATTCATTGCGCGCAAAACTGAGGGCAGTCTTCTAACCCATTCTGTGTTGCGAGAATTGTCAATCAGCTCTCTGTGATACTGGTAGAGAAAAGTCTTTCAGATAACTGTTTGTTAAAGTTTTCAACTAAAGCCTGTGATCTGTGAACTCCTGGAATGCCTCTTTTGATTGTAACTCTATGTTTTAACAATAATTGATTCACTCGGCCTTTAAATTCTTTTCCATCATCGACTTGAATCATGCGAGGAAAGTTAGGGGGCCCCGTTGATATATCAGTTTGTATGGCAACAGCAACAGCAGAAGCACTTTTTTTGTGTTAATGGTTCCGCATCTTTTATCTTGAAGCTATGTCAATGACTGTGAGTGCGTACTTAAATCTTTTTCGCCTAATCGTATCATGGGTAAATATAGAAGGTCCATTTGATGGTGTCGTTCGGTATTGTATTCACAAAGTGTGGTCTCTGTATTCGTCTAGGCGCAGGTAAATAAATTTGCCAAATCGCTTGTTTAGATAACCATTCCTTTGCTGTTTGTTCACTGACTCCCGCTGCTTGGCTTAGCTTTTTTATTGCCGTGATTCCCTTCCAATATCCTTTGGCGAATAATAGATTTTGTTCATTTTATTCAGCCAATATTATGCATGGGCAACAAAATACACAACGGTCATACCAAAGACGATAAACACGATTTTTTTGCATCTTTTGTTTTTCTGATGGTTGATAAAAGTCAATGAATTTTGGCGGGGGCAATGTCTCAATTGGTTTGCCTGTTACAAGATAATATTCTTTTATTGCTTGATCAACGTCTTTAAATGAGTAAGCTGCATGCCCCTGTTTTTTCAGTTTGTCGTTAATAAAATCTAACTGCTCAATTCTCTGCTTTTCATACGCAGCTTGTGCAGCTGCTAGTTGCTCCATAGCTTTGTTATGTCTTTTTCTCTCGCCTTCATCCCACAGTTTACTAAACGCGTAATTACTTTCCGCTAAAAGCAAGCGCATTAACCACAGCGCCGCCTATCATCATTACGAATGAAGCCATTTTTATAAATGTATTTTTTAATTTTACATATAGATACTGTCAGGAATTATTCCTTGCTTAACTAGAAAATCTTTTGTAGCGAACGAAGCTGCAATGATAGCAATTAGCTTTGCTGAATCCTCAAAGTCTAGTTTGCCAAGATCTGCTGGTTTTATTTTTAACAGGCTTTACCAAGCATTGTGTATCCATACTTAGGCCTCAATAACAGCATAATGGTATACAAGATTGGCAACAGTCTTTTCGGCGCTCATTTTTAAAACAAAATAATAATTATATTTAGTAATAAAACATGAACACCGATGATCTACTAAACATTCCTGAACTTATGATTACAAATGATCAGGTTGATGACCAAGCTATTATGCCAAAAAGGAAAGGCTGTATTCTTTGGCAGCATGTGGAAAAACAAAACAGTTCTCGGAAATGAATTCAGCATAGAACAGATTCAACAGATGTCGCCACAAGACATTGTAAAGTATCATAAACAGGTATGAAGCGCAACTAGGATCAAGAATGGTAAAAAGTGTCGGGCAAACGGTTCTTAGTTTGTACACTAAACTAGTCAGTATATTTGCTCCCATTGATTCTGAACAAGATTTATGTATGATTTAACGCAGGATCCAGTTTTAACAAAGTCATTAGAGTCTCTAGGATGTGATCTATATTACAGATTTGGAACATTACTGTCGCCATTAATCATGGATTAATTACTTTTAATCATATAGATTTTATTTCCCTTCAAAATGACCGAGCCAGAAAATCATCAGAATCAGAATCAGAAAACATTGAATCAGGTGAAAGTGGTCAGTAAACCCCCTCATCCTGGACGCGTTGCAGCAGGAAAAAAATTAGCAAGTGGAAAAAACAAAAAAAATTACAGTTACAATCACAGAATGAAAAAGTGCCAGAGCCGCAGCCAGTTGTTTTCAATGCCGGCTATAAAAACGCCAGAACAAGTTGATTCGAGGCCTACAACAACAGGGGTGCCTACACCGCCAAAGTCTTCATATTTTCTTAAAGCAATTGTCATTTTTGGCGCATTGCTGTGGGGTGGTTATTACGGTTATAAAATATATAAACAAACACAGCGAAAACCGAAGCAGTCCAAACAAATCTCAACCACTAAATACAAAATCCAAACACAACAGCATGCCAGAACCGCCAACAACACAAGATCATTTTGATCCATTTCAGATGCAATAATACTTTAAGAACTTAATAAATAATTATAAGTTGACTTGAATAAGAACTTGATTGTACTTAGAGGATGACTTAGTTATGAACTTGAGGTGACTTAAGTTAAGAACTTAGAAGTGACTTGAGAATGACTTGAGTAAGAACTTAGAAGTGACTTGAGGATGACTTGAGTAAGAACTTGATTAAAAACTTGGGGGCGACTTGATTAAGAACTTAATTAAGAACTTGGGATGACTTGGGGTAACTTAGGGTGAAGGTGTCAAGTGTTTCATAGGGCACTTGGCTTAATGCCCAAGTTGGTCCTTCAAGCCCAGTTTTTGGAGTGCGGCCAACTCCAAGCTCGGCTACAGCAGGAGGAGTGCGTGCATGTGTGTGGCGTGAGAAGGGGGAGGGTGTGTGTGGTGTACACAGAGCTTTATTTTCGTCATGTGTAACACCACTTAGTGCAAAACAGCACTTGCGTTGAAGCAAAACGGTGTAGCAGGGCCTTGAAGCAAAACACAAACACGAAGCACAAACAATAACGCAGCCGAAGCAGGGCAGGCGCAAATGTCATAGGGCAGCAAACCGTACATGCATGATCGTTACTATATTTAGAGCCACGTCATTTACTATTTTTGAAACCGTACATGCGTGATCGTTACTATATTTAGAGCCACGTCATTTACTATTTTTGAAACCGTACATGCATGATCGTTACTATATTTAGAGCCACGTCATTAACTATTTTTGAAACCGTACATGCATGATCGTTACTATATTTAGAGCCACGTCATTTACTATTTTTGAAACCGTACATGCATGATCGTTACTATATTTAGAGCCACGTCATTACTATTTTGAAACCGTACATGCATGATCGTTACTATATTTAGAGCCACGTCATTTACTATTTTGAAACCGTACATGCATGATCGTTACTATATTTAGAGCCCGTCATTTACTATTTTTGAAACCGTACATGCATGATCGTTACTATATTTAGAGCCACGTCATTTACTATTTTTGAAACCGTACATGCATGATCGTTACTATATTTAGAGCCACGTCATTTACTATTTTTGAAACCGTACATGCATGATCGTTACTATAATTAAACACTTGTCTAACAGTACACACACACAGTGTGATACTTCTGTTGTTACGCACAAACAAGCACTGTATGTCTAAGACTGGGACTGTTGGCGCTCTGATGTGAGAGGAATATGCGGCGCTTCTGACCAGTACTTTTTGTACTCTTCGATCTGAAGCATCTCTTCGATTTGCTTCAGTTTGCTCATGAAAAACTAATTGGCAAACCAACCGTGTTAAATCGCGGAAATGCATAAAGCGATTTGGCAACGGCATGTAGTCTACGCGCATGAACATCAGAATAGCCAGTTTTTTCTTCTAGCCACTGACCCACGTTTTTGTCATCTTTCCTTCTTTTCTTTGTACCTCCTGCCATTGTTTGCATGAAATCAAAAACTGTCCAAACTGAAATGTAAATTAAGATTTGTTGTGCGTTCTGCCTTTTGAGATTTCTCACCCCTTGTTGTAGTATTTCTACAATGTCTTGTTCATTTACTGCTTGTGCAAAATAATCATTTGTGAAAGCTTCTGTGGATATAGCATGACTAACATCTGCTTGGTTTGAAACAAGATAGTGATGTAAATCACTTGGCGTTGTTGGTTCTACTCTCTTTTTCTTTCCGCCTTTTTCTTTTGAACAATCTTCCATCTTCCTTTTTGGTTTTTTGGGTAGTCTCATTGGTCCCTTCTGTTTTAGCCTTAACTGCTATTAAGGCCATCTGCTCAAAATATATTCTCTTCTCTCTAGTACATGCTGTTCTTCTCTGTCCATAACGGAGTAGCTTGCTCTTGTTGATACATGCCTTCTGGAAGAATTAAAGGAGTTTTTGTTGAGAAAAATCTAACAGTTTTTTGATTAGCTGCTTGCGCTTCAAAATTTCGTGATTTAATTCTTGCGAAGAAGGACTACTAAATAGTTCTGCTTCTGAAGAAACACTATCACCCGACATGAAATCTTTTACAAACACCTTTTTCACTGAAAAAACACCGCGTCTTTCCACCACAGTCCCAGTATGTAAAGCTCAGCACTTGATTCAACAAGACGTAGTATCTTTGCGTTCAAGAATGTTCACCATAATGTTGCAACTAGTCCGTCTGCATTGAAGCCCGTAGCTAAACTGAGAGGCGCTAGTTGGGGGCGTTGGGTCTAGATATCGTCATGTCCGGTCACGCGGTATGTACCTTGCCAAAGTCATAAGATCCAACAACACAAATTAAGTAATCAGATGACCGCCTAATGACAGGCCTCTGTATTCCATGTCTGTGCAGTACCAACTGTGTGTCTCTGTCACTGGTAATATGAGAAAGGTAAATGGCGGGCCCACAGCCCTAATTGCTGGCACCGACAGTAAGAACTTGTAAAGTGATAGATAATAGCAGGCTTTGCGGCGTACATGGCGTGATCCAGCCAGTCTTACCCACCCCCACCATTGCATAGTATTTCTCTGTCTGTCTATCTGCTTCGTTTTATAAGATTTATCATGCAAGGATAAGTGTGTGGATTTAAAAGACAGAGACTCATTTGAAGAATGTTTGCGCGAAAATGATGTTATTGAAAATGATCAGGAAAAACACAGATTAAGCAAAAACTGAAATCTGAAAAGTTTAGTAAATTAGTATTGAAAACGGATAATCCAACACAGTATGTATGTTTGTAGGGTTTACTAGTTAGAGAACAGGAAATACCAAGTCAAGGGCAGCCGCCTGAAACTGGTTTCAGGCGGGTGAGCTTGACTTGGTATTTCCCTGTTCTCTCCCCCTATTGACGATTATAAATGCTTAGTCGCAATATCAGCATGAGAGAGCGTACCCCTCCCCCCACCTACCCCCAGAGGCGCTATCATCTGTCCAGCAACAGTTTTCATGACCTAGCCGTCACCGCGGCCTCAACACTAACTAACAAAGGACATACACGTGGGGAGAAAATGAAAAGGTAGATCACTAGAGAGCAGGACATGAAAGCCAATTGTTTGAGACTTTTTCATGAGGATGTGGTGATGAAGATGTTGCTATGGAGTTGCATCCAGGTCCGACGCTACATAACAAGGCTGCATACCACGCACACTTTCATGATATATCCCGCCGTCAACCAGGCCCGAGAGATACAGACACTTGCAGTGTTAGCCAGGAAATGTGAGCTCGCTGTCTATGACGCATTCTTAAGAGCAATGAAACTCGGCTGTGTGGTTCCAGACTTCGCAGTAGAGCTCCTTGCAAATACTACTGGCGGTAGAATCCGGTCATGAGCCGACATTCCCACAAAATGATACGACTGGTTCAAATGGGGATTGAACTCACGACCTCCCAGCCCAGAATCCGAACAGATAGCGACTGTGCTATGGCGGCTGGTGTATCTTTTTCAGTATATAATATATATATATATATATAATATATATATATAATATATATATATATATATATATAATATATATATATATATAATATGAATATAACCAAAGAGCCTAAAATGATTTTAAAAGTGCTCGACCCCTTGGGAGCAACATTTGTCAATGATGTTAAAAAGGAAGGTTAAAACTCAAGGTTAAAACTCGACAAATTTGTTTCTAGCGGCGTTGCGCTGTCATCAGGATGGTTTTTGTTTGCCCACCGCCGATGTTATATAGCGTGTGGGCTCACGTTTGCGGTTGTTTGCACGTGCGGGTTGGCTGCACGTGTTTTTTGGGGCTTTCAGGTTTTTGTTTTGGATGTGTTCACTAACAACGATTTCCATTTATGCCTGCAGTTGTTTACTATTTCTGTTTTGGTGTTTAAAGTTGCTAAGTGTGGTTTGCATAGTATTAACCATTTTTCAGTTAAACATAGGTTGCACCTTTTTGAAACATTGCTGTATGGTGATGCTCTTTTTATGATTTTCCAGGATATATTGTAGCTTGTTTTTGCGTCTTTAAGTTTCCAGATATATTTGCTCAGTTCTGTTTGGTTTTTATATTTTCTTTATTGAATGACTGTTTGTGGTTTGCATATCTGGTTTTGAAGTGGTTTTCAGTGATCCCTATGTATGTTTCTTTTTCATTTTCTGATGTTACAGTAGCCTGGTATACAATGTTGTTGTGGAGACATTTATTGTTTAGTGGGCACTGCTCCTTTCTCGTGCAATTGCAAGATTTCCTTTCTTCACTATATAACATCGGCGGTGGGCAAACAAAAACCATCCTGATGACAGCGCAACGCCGCTAGAAACAAATTTGTCGAGTTTTAACCTTGAGTTTTAACCTTCCTTTTTAACATCATTGACAAATGATATATATATATATATATATATATATATATATATATATATATATATATATATATATATATATATATATAATATAAATGTATGTATGTATGTATGTATATGTGTGTGTGTGTGTGTGTGGTGTGTGTGTGTGTGTGGTGTGTGTGTGTTTTGAGCGCGCGCGCGCGTGCGTGTGAGTGTGTATGCATGTGCATATTCTAAAGAAAACGCGAGCAAGAGTACATTTTACAAGAAGAAAAAAAGATACAAAAATGTCTCATTCCCTCATTCGTCTCTCCCCCCCCCCCCCCACACACACACACACACAAGTCCTTCCTTCCTGCCATCTCCAAGTCCGAGAAACAACGTTGGTCGTGACATCTGTAGAAACATAAAAAAGACTTCGTTTGTTACACTTTCGATTGTTAACACACATCTTGCAAACCACTTCGTAAAAAACCAATGTCAAAGACCAAGAAAAGAGCCTGTGAAAAAAGTGGTTGAAAGTATAAAGGACAGAACAAAGAAACGGAATGGAAGAGCAAAGCAGAAGACAAGACATTTATCCCACAGGGGTTCATGAAAGAATGAATAGATGAAAGAAAGAAAGAAAGAAACAAGGAAAAGAAAAAGAAAGACGGGAAGGAAAAGAAAAGTATTGAAGAGAGAGAGAGAGAGAGAGAGAGAGAGAGAGAGAGAGAGAGAGAGAGAGAAGAGAGAGAGAGAGAGCGAGAGAGAGCGAGAGCGAGAGAGAGAGAGAGAGAGAGAGAGAGAGAGAGAAAGAGAGGGAGAGAGAGAGAGGGGGGGTAAAAAACAAAGAAAGATTGAATAAAAACAAAGGGAAGAACAAAAAAAAAGAAGAAAATGAATAACAAATTAAAGAAAAATAGAAAAGAGAGAGAGAGAGAAAGAAAACTGGAAAAAAAAACTAGAATTGAAAAAATACAGAGAGAAAGAAAGAACAGACAAAAAATGTGAAAAAAAAAGCTGAAGAACGACAGAGAGAAAGAAAAAAGAACAAGCTTCCTTGACAGCGAGGAAGCCTGCTTGCTTTGTTTGATTTTAACAAGAAGATTGAGTACAAGGCAACTCGCTGGATGGTCTCTCTCTCTCCTCTCTCTCTCTCTCTCTCTCTCTCTCTCTCTCTCTCTCTCTCTCTCTCTGTCGGTTTGTTCCATGTCTGTCTGTCTGTCTGTCCGGTTGTCTGTTTGTTTGTCTCCCTCTGGTTCCAACTGTCGGTCTCAGTTTTTTTTTCTGTCAGTACATCTCTCTCTCCTCTCTCTCTCTCTCTCTCTCTCTCTCTCCTCTCTCTCTCTCTCTCTCTCTCTCCTCTCTCTCTCTCTCTCTCTCTCTCCTCTCTCTCTCTCTCCTGACTATTCCACCATGATTCTGTTGCGCGCAATCACGATTGCATGCGGTGTGAATGAACGAATTAGTGTGTGTGTGTGTGTGTGTGTGTGTGTGTGTGTACAAATTATAGCCTTCCTTTATAAAAACGAGGGCGCTTAACTCTGTAGATTTGCTTTCATTTTCTTTTTTTTTTTTTCAATCGTCCTTTTTGTTGCAGTATTCTCAGCCAACATTTTGAAGGACAAAATCCAACATGTGAACGTCTCCAAGAAAACACTGCATTTTTGTCTCTTCAGGCAATGCACAGTTGAATTGATTTTTTCCACAACTTTGGAATTACTCCAACTATTCGAGGATGTTTAGTATTTCACCGATCTACAATCAGCACACACCAGTATCCGAGAACAGAAAAGCTGAGAAGTGATCCATGAGAATAACAATAACTTAGAACCACAAATACCAGTCGGGTTTTCACTAACAAAACAGCACATTCCTGGTTTAATACTGGAATAACAAAATTTATGCAGAAGCAGCCTAGCGTCATGTTTGGGATATTTGTTTTGATCATGGGTTCTGGCTTCAAAGGTCACAATATAGATTTACAGGCATTATGTTGTTTAGTGTGCTGTTTTACATCCCCTGTTGGGCTATGCGTTTCCGTTGTTGTTGTTGTAGTTGTTTTTGTTGCTTGCTCTCTCTCTCTCTCTCTCTCTCTCTCTCTCTCTCTCTCTCTCTCTCTCTCTCTCTCTCTCTCTCTCTCTCTCTCTCAAAAACACCTTTTCCTGTTATCTCAATTAAAGCGCTACGTCAACAGTAATGTGCTTAAACTTTTCTTCAATGCACACATAATGTCACGTATAAATTACGCCTCAACAGTGTGGGACGGCAGTAGTGACGTCCACAAAAAAAGGCTGAATTCTCTCCATAGACGTGCAGCAAAGCTACTCCATCCAGCTGTATCTCTAACAACAGACGAAAAACAAAAAGCGCTGAACATACTTCCTCTGAATAGGCAATTGGAATTCAACAAGGCATCATTATGTTTACAATCTTGACAGATACTATGCCATGTTATATCAATGTCCTTTTTACAAGATCGAACAGCTTTTATGGCTCGACGAAATTCCTTCTTCCCCACCCACGCATTGATCTATACAAAACAAGCCTAGCTTACTCTGGACCATATGTCTGGAACTCACTTCCACCGAATCTACAAAACATGAATACTTTAAAACCTTTCAAGGAACATTTGCATAAACATTTTATGTCTCAGTAGTTAAATTATTCGATTACAATGATTAGCGTCCATTCGCTAAGTTTTCTGTGAACCATACTTTGGATAAATCGTCCCAACATAAAACCTACTCCGTTAAAATCGCTCATCCCCACTCCCACTCTGTCTACCATCCCTTTTCTCCTCCCCTACCTACCATTCTCTCTTCCCCACCCTCCTCTGACCTCTCTCTCTCTGTAGTTTTTGTTTGTTTGTTTGCTTGTAAGTTTCCTTTTGTTTTACCATCCCCCATCTCATTAGTGCTTTTATGAGCAGTTTGCTTATCATTGTAGAATTAGATTATCATGTTGCTATGTTGAATTGTCTGTATGAATGATATGTGCTGAAATAATGTATGCATGACAAGGACAGATTGTAAGACTAGGCTTTGGCCTAAAATCTTCATCCTTGGGTATTAAAGATCAATCAATCAATCAATCAATCAATCAATCTCTCTCTCTCTCTCTCTCTCTCTCTCTCTCTCTCTCTCTGTCTCTGTCTCTCTCTGTCTCTCTCTGTCTCTCTGTCTGTCTCTCTCTCTCTCTCTCTCTCTCTCTTATTTAATATTATTTGCTCTTTTCTTGCGCCATTTCTCACCTGTGTCCCTCCCCCCCCCCCTACTTCGTTTTTCATGTGATTAGTACGTATCTCAACTTCATTACCCCCTTTCCGTTATTGTCATTCAAATAGTTCTCCATTTAGTAACCCCTCCCATTATAATACCGCCCCTAGCAGACGGGTGTCTAAATCAAGATTCTGTCGCACGTCTTTACCCTTGAGTGAACGTTTAGATGTATGGCGAATGTGCCCGATCGCCATCAATGATGGGGGGGGGGGGGGGGGGGGGGGGGGGGGGGGGGGGGGGGGGGGGGGGGCGGGGGGTGGGGGAGTCCGGGTGAGGGTGGTGTGTGGAAAGGCGTGAGATGCCCAAACGTTTGATGTCGTGCACTGGACATTCTTGCCGGAGTAGGAGGATAGCTTATTGTCCAGGCGTCAAAATCGATTTTCACATGCGGTTCCACCAGTCTGATGATCACAAGCCTCAGAGAGAGAGACGAATCTATATTGAGATGTAACAAAGACTGAAATTGACAGATTCAGCTGGCCAGTATGCGTGCGCACAAAGACAGAATGCGCCCACGTGTGTGTGTGTGTGTGTGTGTGTGTGTGTGTGTGTGCGTGCGTGCGTGCGTGCGTGTGTTGTGTTGTGTTTTGTGTGTGTGTGTGTGTGTGTGTGTGTGTGTGTGTGTGTGTGTGTGTGTGCATGCAGCGCGTACACGCGTACAAGGAGGGAGGGGGAGGGATGGCAAATATCACAGGTTGAGTGTGCATGCGTTTGTTATGTTGTGTTGTGTTGTGTTGTGTTGTGTTGTGTTGTTGTGTGTGGTGTGTGTGTGTTGTGTGGTTGGTTGTGTGTGTGTGTGTGGTTTGTGGTGTGGTGTGGTGTGGTGTGGTGTGGTGTGTTTTGTGCTACACACCGCACACATGCACGCACGCACGCATGCACGCGCATACGCACGCACGCATGCACACATAAACACACCCTCACGTTATATATCTATATCGTATGTCTATCTGCTACTATCTATCTATCTATCATCTACTATCTATCTATCTATTATCATCTATCATCATCTACCTACTACCTATCTATCCACCTATCTATCTATCTGTTGTCTGTCTATTATCTATCTATCTATTATCTATCTATCTATCTATCTATCTATCTATCTATCTATCTATCTATCTATCTGTCCTTCCACGAAAACAGCATAGTTTTATCAGACGTGCACCACGCATCAACCCCCTACCTGATACCTGTCCCTGCACCAGCAGAAGCTAACCCTCCTTAATCACTATCCGACCAGACATCTTCCTCAGTTTCAAAGAAAAACATAACAATCTGGGCAGCAGCAAACTCTCTCTGACACAAACGTCAACGCCTTTCCAATGATTGGAAAGTGGGTGGAATTGAGGAGGGAGTGGTGTCCACGGCAGGCAAGCGAAGAGGCCACTTGTCATTGTTGAGTGGTGCTGATTGTGAAGGCTTAAGGACGGTGAACTCCGAATGGATGCGATATCGCTCCACGTTCGGATTGATCTTCAGATCTCTATGAATAGTGAGCAGAGGACGGACAGATGCGAAGGGGAAGAGAGGGAGGGGAGAAAGAGGAGGGGAAGGAGGAGGTAGGGAAGGGGAAAGAGAGACGCGGTAAAGGGGAGCAGGGGATGGAAAAGGGTTCTAAGACACGCAAATTGCACTGTAAGACTCTGGTTTGCTTGTGTGTTATCCATGAATAGTGAAGAAGCCGAGGAAGGAAACACACGGTGGACATGGAGGAGAGTATGGTGTGAAGGGTTGTGGAGGGATGAAGGAGGTTTTTTTTCCATCTGGAAGTAGATGGAGAGGACGAGGACGGAAAGTGAGGGAGATACGTAGAGAGGTTGTAGACATGTAAATTGGACACTAACGCGCGAGCTGTGCGGAGTCCATTCTTGTCTCTTGAAAGAACGAGCTCACATTGGGGTGCGTCAGTGGTCACATACCTCCCCCCTCCCTTCCCCACCTCCTTGCTTCCCTATCTCTTGCAGATAGGAACAGTCCACAATTTGCTTCCCTGTATCTTTGATCGAAATGCTCGTGTACATGCATGGAGTGAGGAATACTAAAGAGAGGTCCTCTACAACCTGAAAAAGATTCTGCCTGCTTTGCTTCGAATCTGACGACACCACATTGAATTCCTAGAAGGAACCTGAAGCCTTACGAGAAATGTGGAACTAAAAGAGAAGCTGAGCGGCAATTCAACCATTTATAAACTTTGCTTGGATCGAAATCGTCTTGCCACACCAGATTTTCAAACGTGTCTAGCCGAAGGGGCTTTTATTCATGTATATAAATGTGTTCGGAAGGCTTCCTACCCAGCACCAGACTTGGCGTTTCATTGCTTGCAGGTAACCGTCAGGAACTCATTATATATCATGTTGTGTTCTTGTAAATTTCGGGCATTCATTTTAATGACAAGCAGTATTAATGTAGGCGAATCAAATTGAAATTAACGCCGTGCTTTCTTCTATACCATTCTTACTTCCATTTATTCACAAGTATCAGCTAACTTACTATTGAACTTCTTGTGAAGACGCATGTCACGAACAGTTGAAAAAGGGAAAAAAAAGCTTTTTCCTTGTGTCCTTGTGTCTGTAAGGGATCTACTTTACTCGTGTTGCTCTGGTGTAACCTTTACAGACACACTTCATTCTTGTAACGTTTTGCTATCTTACCTTTCAGGGATACACATTTTGTCACGTAGCGCTTATGTAACCTTTAGCAACATATTGTATGTCTTCAAACTCGTCTAACCTTCAGGGACACACTTTATGACACGTTTGGCTGTTGTAGACTTCAGGAACACACTGTAGGATACTTTTGGCTGTTGTAGACTTCAGGAACACACTGTATGATACTTTTGGCTGTTGTAGACTTCAGGGACACACTGTATGATACATTTGGCAATTGTACACTTCAGGGACACACTTATGACACGTTTGGCTGTTGTTGACTTCAGGGACACACTGTATGATACGTTTGGCTGTTGTACACTTCAGGGACACACTGTACGATACGTTTGGCTGTGTAGACTTCAGGGACACACTTTATGACACGTTTGGCTGTTGCAGACTTCAGGGACACACTTTATGACACGTTTGGCTGTTGTTGACTTCAGGGACACACTTTATGACACGTTGGCTGTTGTTGACTTCAGGGACACACTGTATGATACGTTTGGCTGTTGTAGACTTCAGGGACACACTTTATGACACGGTTGGCTGTTGTAGACTTCAGGGTCACCACTGTATGACACGTTTGGCTGTTGTAGACTTCAGGGACACACTGTATGATACGTTTGGCTGTTGTAGACTTCAGGGACACACTTTACTGAACGAACGTTTGGCTGTTGTAGACTTCAGGGACACACTTTATGATACGTTTGGCTGTTGTAGACTTCAGGGACACACTTTATGACACGTGTGGCTGTTGTAGACTTCAGGGACACACTTTATGACACGTTTGGCTGTTGTAGACTTCAGGGACACACTTTATGACACGTTGTGGCTGTTGTGACTTCAGGGACACACTGTAGATACGTTTGGCTGTTGTAGACTTCAGGGACACACTTTATGACCGTTGGCTGTTGTAGACTTCAGGGACACACTGAACGTTTGGCTGTTGTAGACTTCAGGGACACACTTTATGAGTTGCTGTTGTAGATTTAGGGTCACACTTCACGTTGTGTGGATCAGGACACACTGTATGATACGTTTGGCTGTTGTAGACTTCAGGGACACACTGAACTGATACGTTTGGCTGTTGTAGACTTCAGGGACACCTAGATACTGGTGTGTAGACTTAGGGACATGTACGTTTGGCTGTTGCAGACTTCAGGGACACACTGTATGATACGTTTGGCTGTTGTAGACTTCAGGGACACACTGTATGATACGTTTGGCTGTTGTAGACTTCAGGGACACACTGAACGATACGTTTGGCTGTTGTAGACTTCAGGGACACACTTTATGATACTTTGGGTGTTGTAGACTTAGGGACACACTGATACGTTTGGCTGTTGTAGACTTCAGGGACACACTGTATGATACGTTTGGCCGTTGTACACTTCAGGGACACACTGTATGATACGTTTGGCTGTTGGACTTCAGGGACACACTGCATGATACGTGTGGCTGTTGTAGACTTCAGGGACACACTGTACGATACATTTGGCTGTGCAGACTTTCAGGGACACACTGTATGATACGTTTGGCTGTTGTAGACTTCAGGGACACACTCTATGATACGTTTGGCTGTGAGACTTCAGGGACACACTGTACGATACGTTTGGCTGTTGTAGATTTCAGGGACCACACTTTATGATACGTTTGGCTGTTGTAGATTTAGGGACACACTGTATGATACGTTTGGCTGTTGTAGACTTCAGGGACACACTTTTGGATACGTTTGGCCGTTGTACACTTCAGGGACACACTGTATGATACGTTTGGCTGTTATGGACTTCAGGGACACACTGCATGATACGTGTGGCTGTTGTAGACTTCAGGGACACACTGTACGATACATTGGCTGTTGCAGACTTCAGGGACACACTGTCTGATACGTTTGGCTGTTGTAGACTTCAGGGACACACTGTATGATACGTTTGACTGTTGTAGACTTCAGGGACACACTGTCTGATACGTTTGGCTGTTGCAGACTTCAGGGACACACTGTATGATACGTTTGGATGTTGCAGACTTCAGGGACACACTGTATAATACGTTTGGCCGTTGTGCACTTCAGGGACACACTGTATGATACGTTTGGCTGTTGTGGACTTCAGGGACACACTGCATGATATGTGTGGTGTTGTAGACTTCAGGGACACACATGTACGATACATTTGGCTGTTGCAGACTTCAGGGACACACTGTATG
Organism: Conus ventricosus; assembly: GCA_018398815.1. Lineage (NCBI taxonomy): Eukaryota > Metazoa > Mollusca > Gastropoda > Neogastropoda > Conidae > Conus > Conus ventricosus. Next base: position 5,061,815 of record CM031602.1, read on the forward strand.
ATACGTTTGGCTGTTGTAGACTTCAGGGACACACTGTATGATACGTTTGGCTGTTGCAGACTTCAGGGACACACTGTATGATACGTTGGCTGTTGTAGACTTCAGGGACACACATTATGACACGTTTGGCTGTTGGAGACTTCAGGGACACACTTTATGACACGTTTGGCTGTTGTTGACTTCAGGGACACACTGTATGACACGTTTGGCTGTTGTAGACCTTCAGGGAAACACTGTATGATACGTTTGGCTGTTGTGACTTCAGGGAAACACTTTATGACACGTGTGGCTGTTGTAGACTTCAGGGACACACTGTATGATACGTTTGGCCTTTGCAGACTTCAGGGACACAACTGCATGATACGTTTGGCTGTTGCAGACTTCAGGGACACACTGTATGATACGTTTGGATGTTGCAGACTTCAGGGACACACTGTATGATACGTTTGGATGTTGCAGACTTCAGGGACACACGTTATGAACGTTTGGCTGTTGTAGACTTCAGGGACACACTGTATGATACGTTTGGCTGTTGTAGACTTCAGGGACACACGGTATGACACGTTTGGCTGTTGTAGACTTCAGGGACACACTTTATGATACGTTTGGCTGTTGTGGACTTCAGGGACACACTTTATGACACGTTTGACTGTTGTAGATTTCAGGGACATACTTATGACACGTTTGGCTGTTGCAGACTTCAGGGGCACACTTTAGGACACGTCTGGCTATTGTAGATTTCAGGGACATTTTATGACGCGTGGAGCTCTTGTAGACTTCTGGGACATACTTCATGACGCGCTGAGTTCTTGTAGACTTTACAGACATACTTTATCATGATACATTGAGCTCTTATAGCCTTCAGTGACACACGTTATGATGTGTTGAGCTGTCGTAGACTTCAGGGACATAGTTTTTGAGGCGCTGAGTTCTTAAAGCCTTCAAGAATATTCTATAATATGTCGCGTTGACTTGTGGTAACCTTAAGGGACATACTGTGGCGTCAAGCTCCTCTAGCCTTCAGAGATATATCAATTTTTATAATGCATTGGGCTGTTGTAGCTTTTTCCACCAACAAAAGCACTCTTTATTGTAACCTCCAGGGACATAACTTACACGCATTGAATGTTTGTAACCTTATGCGATAGGGGCGTGGATTTTCGCTCCGAGTACTTTCGTCTCGTGGATGTTGACTACATAGTCACTGTTTTTTCCAGTGATCAAAATGCAAATTTGTATTTCATTTCACCTGATGGCAACTGCTTAAGCGCGCGCGCGACACACGCACACACACGCACGCACGCACGCACGCACGCACACACGCACGCACACGCACGCACACACACACACACACACACACACACACACACACAAACACACAACACACAACACAACACTATATATATATATATATATATATATATATATATTTCAGACATGCAACACGCCAAGTTCCAAACTTTCTCCCATAATCAAGCCCCTAACTGACACATGTCGCGACACCAGCAAAATCTAAGCCCCCATAATGACTCTCTGACCAGACACCTTTGTCAGTGAAGAAAACTATTCTGGGCAGCTGCAAACTCTCCCAGACACAAACGTCACACGCCTTTCCGATGACTGGAAGCTGGGCGGAGTTGGGGGAGGGGGGAGTGGTGTCCATGGCAGGCAAGCAAAGAGGCCACTTGTCCTTGTCGAGTGGTGCTGATTGTGCAAGCATCTGGATGACAGAGTCCAGATCGATGCGATTTCACTCCACGTTCTGATTGATCTTGATACGTGGGCTGGTGTTTCCCCTGAATAGTGATCAGCGGGAGGAGAAGCGTCTGGAGGAAGGTGGGGAGGGGGGAAGAAGGGACGGAGGTGGAAGGGGAGGATGGGGAGTGTTGTAACAAGGAAGTAAAGACCGAGTGAGATGGAAAAGGGGTGAAGACATGGAAATTACGCCGTGAGACTCTAGTTTGCTTGTGTGTTATATATGAATGATGAAAAAAAAAAAAACAGAGGAAGGAAAAACATGTTGGACATGGGAGAGAAGTGTGGTGTGAAGGTTTGTGGCAGGATGGCGGGTGTTGTCGTTTTCTTTTTTCTTCGGGAAAGAGATGGAGAGGAAGAGGACGGAAGAGGAGGGAAATACGTAGAGGGGGTTAATACATGTAAACTGTACACTAGATACGAGCTAGGTTGAGTCCATTATCATCTCTCGGCGGAACATGTTCAGCATCAGTGATGCATTTACCCGCTGCCTCCCGTCCCCACCTTCTCGCTTCACCTCCCGTGCAGGCAGGAAAAGTCCAGACTTTGTTTCCCTTAAACCTTGATCTAAATGCTGGTGTACACACACAGAGTGTGAAATATTAAAGATAGGTCCTCTGCCAACTGAAAAAACAGTCCTACTTGCTTTGCATCAAATCGACTTCACGCGCGCGCGCGCACACACACACACACACACACACACACACACACACACACACACACACACACACACACACACACATACACACACACACACACACACACACAACACACACACACACACACACACACACACACACACACACACACACACACACACACGCCGCGCGCGCGCACGCACGTACGCACGCACGCACGCACGCACACACACACACACACATACACACACACACAGAGAAAGAGAGAGAGAGAGAGAGAGAGAGAGAGAGAGAGAGAGAGAGAGAGAGAGAGAGAGAGAGAGAATTTTCTGGAACACGCCAGCTTTTCTCTTCATGATCAATCCTCTAACTGATCATGGATAGAAAAGCTGGCGTGTTGCAGAAAATGGTTTACCTCTCTCTCTCTCTCTCTCTCTCTCTCTCTCTCTCTCTCTCTCTCTCTCTCTCTCAATCTCTCAATCTCTCTCTCTCTCTCTCTCTCTCTCTCTCTCTCTCTCTCTCTCTCTCTCTCTCCCAACATCAGCAAAATTTAACCCCCATAATCACTCTCAGACCAGAGATCTCCGTCAGTTGAGGAAACTATGCTGGGCAGAGCCAAACTCTCTTTTCACATCTCTGTCAGTTGAGGAAACTATGCTGGGCAGAGCCAAACTCTCTTTGACGCAAATGTCACACCCCTTTCCGATGCTTGGAACCTGGGTGGGGCGAGGGACTGATGTCCGTGCCAGGCGAACAAAGAGGCCACTTTTTGTCGAATGGCGATGGATGGGAAGGTTTCCCGACGATGAACCTCACAGTGATGCGACTTTGCTCCACGATCTAACCGATCTTCAGATCTGGATTGTGTTTCCTCATGAATAGTGAGCAGAGGAAGGAGAGATTCTGGGGAAAGAAGGAGCGATGGTAGAGTGGAAAGGGCAGAGGTAGGAAGGGGAGATAGACAGGGAAGTGCAGGTAAGGGGTCCAAGACATGCAAACTGCACTGTGAGACGCGAGTTTGGTTGTGTATTATCTTTGAATAGCGAAGACGTGCTGAAAGGACAGACACGGTGGACATGGAGAAGGAGTGGAGTGTGAAGGGTTGTGGTGGGACGGGAGGTGTGTGTTTTTTTCTTTGGGGAAGGAGGAGAGGAAGTGGGTGGAAAAGAGGGAGACACGTAAGAGAAGGTTAAGACATGTAAATTGTACACTAAGACACGAACTGGGTTGAGTCCATTGTTGTCTCTTGACAGAACGATTTCACCATCGTCAGTGCATCTGCCCGTTACCTGTCTCCACCCTCCCTTCCCCACCTCCTTGCTTATGGGAACAGTCCACAATTTGCCTCCCTTTATCTTTGATCTGAAGGCTGGGGTACACGCACGGAGTGTGGGATTTGGAAGAGAGGTCCTCTACAAACTCAGAAACAGTCCTACTTGCTTTGGTTTAAATCTACTTCACACACACACACACACACACACACGCACGCACGCACACACACACACACACACACACACACACACACACACACACACACACACACACACACACACACACACACACACACACACACTCATACGCACACACACACTTACACACATACACACACTCACACACACACACACACACACACACACACACCACACACACACACACACACACACACACACACACACACACACACACAACACACACACAGAGAAACAAATAAACCATTTTCAGACATGCAACACACCAACTTTTCTCCCCATAATCAAGCCCCTAACTGATACATTTCCCTACGCCAGCAAAATCTACCCCCCATAATCACCATCTGACCAGACATCTCCGTCAGTTAAAGAAACTATTCTGGGCAGAGCCAAACTCTCTCCGACGCAAACGTCACATTCCTTGACAATGATTGGAACCTGGGTGGGACGAGGGACTGATGTCCAAGCCACGCGAACAAAGAGGCCACTTGTTGTTGCCGAGTGGTGTTGATTGCAAAGGCGTCCCGACGATGAACCTCACAGCGATGCGATTTTGCTCCACGATCTAATCGATCTTCAGACCTGGATTGTGTTTCCCCATGAACAGCGAGCAGAGGAAGGAGAGATTCTGGGGGAAGAAGGGGGAAGGAGGGGAGGGAAGAGGTAGGAAGGGAAGATAGACAGGGAAAGATAGGAAAGGGGTCCAAGACATGCAAATTGCACTGTGAGACGCCAGTTTGCTTGTGTGCTATCTATGAATAGTGAAGAAGAGGAGAAAGGAAAGACACAGTGGACACGGAGAAGGCGTGCAGGGTTTAGGGTTGGAGCGGAACGGGGGACATTTCGTTGTCTTGTGAGGAAGAGGGCGAACAGAAGGACGTGCGTGGAGAGGTTTAAGACATGTTAAGTTCCACACTAAGACACAGGTGGGTTGAGTCTATTCTTGTCTCTTGACAGAACGAATTCAGCGTCGACAGTGAATTTATCTGTCCCTCCCCCCCCCCCTTCCCCTCAACCTCGATCTCCCCTACCTCTTGCCATCCCTTCCCTGGCAAATAGGAACACTCAACAATTTGCTTCCATGTAACCTTGATCTGAATACTGGTGTACACATACACACACACACACACACACACACACACACACACACACACACACACACACACACACACACACACACACACACTCTCTCTCTCTCTCTCTCTCTCTCTCTTCTCTCTCTCTCTTCTCTCTCTCCAAGCCATACCATGATGTTATATGTTAACTGACAGTTTAAGACAAATGAAGATCAGTTTGCAAGCACTTCACTAACAAGTCAAACTACAAACGAACGCGCGCAACAACACGCAAAGTAACACTTATGCAATATGTAATACAAAACAGGCATGTACATTTCAGTCTCTTCACGAACAAGATTTCATTTTGGGTCACCATTTCTTGAATCTATTAGTCAGCAGACGTTGATTAACGTGGGGGGGGGGGGAGAGAGAGAGAGAGAGAGAGAGAGAGAGAGAGAGAGGAGAGAGAGAGAGAGAGAGGAGAGAGAGAGAGAGAGAGAGAGAGAGAGAGAGACTCATTAGTCTCCGTAATGATTCAAGACTTTTACCGATTACGAAGGAGAAAGTTATTCCATCAAAAACTTGATCCTTTTTATCAAATGATTCGATGCCAAAGTCATGATATTCGACCCGCACATTTCACACTGTGTCGCGCATTTGTAACTGTGGACGCCATACTTTATGTCGCGCTGAACTCCGGCAACCGACAGAGACCCGCTTTATATCACTTTGAGCTTTGGACAACTAGGGCCCATGTAATGACGGTTCGATCGGTTGTAACCTTTAGAGGCACACTTTCTGCCGAGCTGCGCTCTTGTAACCTGCAGGTCACACTCGCTTTGTGCTCTTGAAATGCTGTGGGAAACATTCCTGTCACGTTAAGTTCCTTTGTCCTTCAGGAACAAAATTAATCTCGTCCTGTGCTCTTGTCAGCTCCAGGGAATGATGTTCTATTGAATTGTAGTCTTGTGCTCTCAGGACATACTTTCTGTTAGTCGCAGTCTAGTAGTCTCAGAGACACACTCTATTGCAGTCTTCTGACGTCCAGGGACAAGCTTTCCGTCGCGCACTCGCACTGTTAAGGGATAAATAAATTGTTGTCGCGTTGAGCGCTTGTAATTGATAGTTACACATTTCATTATGGCGCTTTAAGTTTTTGTAGCCGCTAGAAATACGCCCTATACTGTCTTGTCTTTCTTATAACTTTCTGGGACACAGTTTATGTCACATTGATTTCATGTAGATTCCATGGACACACTACGTATTGCGTTGTTCTGTTTTGATCTCCAGGGACAGCCTCCATATCGCGTTACTCTCTTGTAACCTTCAGGGACATACTATGTGTTACTTTGTTTTTTTGTAACCTTTAGGGACATATTACATACTGCGTTGCTCTTGTGTAAGAATCAGGGACACACTTCGTGTCGTGTTACCATCTTGTAATCTTTAGAGTTATACTATATCCTACATAGTTCCCTTGTAACCTTTAGGGACACACTATACATCACTCTATGTAGGGACACACTACATAACGCATTGGTTTCTATAACCTTCAAGCACACATAGCCTCAAAGTCTCGTCGCGCTCCGGTACCCTATAATTGAGAAGGTAGATCTGATCTCGCTTTTGCAATACTCAGTCGACGAACGAGCACATTTGAAAATACTATGAATCAGATGCACGCGAACCGGAATACAGGTCTTCATTTCGATGCGCCCCTAATCCATTGAAAGCTTCTCAGGTCAGATGCATGCAAACAAGAAATATCGGTCTTCATTTCACTCGTACCCTCAATCCCTTTCGCCAGTGTGTGGAGAGACGCTGGCTTCAGGGGAGACAATTCGCATGGGGCTGGCTTGTGCTGGCGTGAGACAATTCGCATGGGGCTAGCTTGTGCTGGCGTGAGACAATTCGCATGGGGCTGACTTGTGCTGGCGTGAGACAATTCGCATGGGGCTGGCTTGTGCTGGCGTGAGACAATTCGCATGGGGCTAGCTTGTGCTGGCGTGAGACAATTCGCATGGGCTGATCTTGTGCTGGCGTGAGACAATTCGCATGGGGCTGGCTTGTGCTGGCGGCGAGGAAAACGGGGGACGAGAGGAGCATTAGAACCTACCAGATTCAAAGCAAATTCTTCAAGGTCTTCTGGCTGTTGGAAGAGAGACATTCTGATCGTTTCATGCACCAATCACAAGACTTCGCTTCTTTTCGTGCGCCAATCAGAGAGCGTTACAAGTACGGGGCATATTTTTCCCCCCTTTCTCTTGCGATTCCTCGCCCATTTCTAAAATTGATTGCAGCATGAGTGTGCTGTGAAACGTTGTCACTTGCCAAAGTTTTAAGAATTGTTAGCGTCTAGCCTGTATGAAACACCGTCTCACATCTTGTGCGTCCACCCCCCCCCCCCTTTTTTTTTTTGGAAGCAGCAGTGAGTCCAACGCTGAAAGGGAAGGGCACCATTCATCTTTACGACCATGTTGTCCCCATTTTTTCCAGCTCCTTGATGTTTTTCGTCTGATATCTCGAGTGTTGGTGATCCAGGTAGTCATGAAATGTGTGAATCCATGGTGAGAATGCAGC
>CM031602.1:5086814-5089314 GCA_018398815.1 Conus ventricosus
CAATAATTTGTCATTAAAAGTGACCCATAATATTGTCATGTAGCACCATACATGTCAACCATCTTTCAATGGTGACATCTGCTTTCCAGAGAAACTGTTCACAACACATAGCTGAGCTCACAGCGCTGCACTCAATGTCAACCATCTTTCAATGGTGACATCTGCTTTCCAGAGAAATGTTCACAACACATAGCTGAGCTCACAGCGCTGCACTCAAATGAACCTCAAAATCTCAACATGAAGATTTGTTTCCATTTTGTCTGACTCCCTTTCTGCTTTGGAGGCCGTTGCTGGCCGTAAATTCAAGCACTGCCACCTTTGCTTGTTATATTTTAACTATACATCTTCCTGAAATCTCGTCACGTTGGCATTCAAGACAATGAGGTGGTTTTGATCCGTTTGCTGAAAACACTACAAATGAAGAATTTGTACAGATTCCCTATTTCTCAACCGATGTGAAAACCCAGTCATGCCTATGTCAAAGACGACTGGCATGATAAAACTCTTTCACATCCGTCGAAATCTAGAGAGGTTTTACCATCTCCACTGCTATCCGTAATGAAGAAAAAGTTTTGTTCCGAATGCACACAGGTCACTCATTTGACACTTATTTTTATCTTTTAAATAGCGAAGAAGCTCCGTGGCGCACTCCATGTAATATGCCACTCATTTATGCACACGTTCGTATAAACTGTAGAGACTTAACATGATGTCCGAAATAAACATTTCACAGCAGACTCTGAAAATCTTGGTTTGAGATATCCCATCTGATGTGATTTTGTTTTCAGTTTCTGAAAGAGATACATTTTTTTTGTTATCTGATCTGACTTTAAGAGGAAAGATTTGAAAGCAATCTTTGTGTGTTTTTCGATAATCTATTGTCATTAAATCTTTTAACCGTATGTGTAAGAAACTGACTGACAACATGAAAGCCCGGATAAGGCCCTTGGCGATGAAGAACATGGACTGAACTGAGTCCCGGCAAATTACTTAACTTCTCTGTGTTATTTGGCTGCCTTTTTTTCTCGGGAAAACTTCGATTGTAACAGATTTCCTTATGATCATCCTCTTTCTTTTTAAGTGATGATAAGCGACTTCACAATTATCTCGAAGGTTGAATAGGAATTGTTTTCAATGGGAAAACGGAATATAAATATTATGGGTGACTGACGCCAGCATGCTCCCACACCCCCACATGTTGTGGAAACCTCGGGTGCACGGCAAAGCTTTTTCTGGTCCATTGAGCAATGTTCTTTGTCCATCTTTTTATCTGCCTTCTCTAGAGCTTAACAAATAAGGCCCAGTGTGAAAGTCTACTTGATTAAAAAACAACAACAAACGTAATAGCTATTTTTTGTCCATGAATAATATCAATAACCACCACGAACTCGTTGTTTCATAATTATTTGTAGATTTGGATGTAAAAACAGAACATTACTAAGTTACCCTGACACTTAGGGTGCTGGCTCAGCTCACGTTGGTTAGAGCGTCAAATTCACCGGTCACGTGTTGCGAGTTCGAATGACGTTCGTGATCTACGTAAACATGACCATTTGGCTACCCATCTTATTGTGTTGTCGTTATGATGGTGCGGTGTAACATAGGCTCCTTTCTCCCGCTCTCGGGGGGGGGGGGGGGGGGGGGGTTGATTATCCCTGTCTGCCATATCACCTCTGGTGACGTTAAACGTTGATGTAACTGACTTGCAGTGGCAGCCAACTCACGCTTGCTCACGCACAGCCTCCGTCACAGGACGTGATGCTGTTCACACCTCATAGCGAACAGCATCTGCACAGCGTTCTTCTTTGTCTTCTTGTTTTGCTGTGATGAAATAATCACAATGAACTGAATGGATCTACCTACATATAATGTGTCTGTCTGCACGAGATACATATCATCAATGTCGTCATCATGATCATCATCATCATCATCATCATCATCATCATCATCATCATCATCATCATCATCATCAAGTTTTTGTTTTGTTTGGCTTTTTATTGTAACACATATGTTGTAGGCATACGTAAGTATTTCAGCAATTATAGGACTTGACAATTTTAGGAGAGAGAGAGAGAGAGAGAGAGAGAGAGAGAGAGAGGAGAGAGAGAGAGTGGGTAGTGTGTGTGTGTGAGAGAGAGAGAGAGGAGAGAGAGAGAGAGAGAGAGAGAGAGGGGAGAGGAGAGAGAGAGGAGGGGAGGGGGGGGGGGGGGGCGGAGGAGCACCTTTTTTTCAAGAGTCGTGATAATCTATTTACATTTGTCGTACGTTTTGTTGTGCTGATCATGTATGACCCCCAACACAGTTCTGAGACAGCAGGGAAACAAGTGGTCAGAAAACACAGCGTCGGCGATAACTGAATTTCTTTTTAAGAGGATGCGGTTATCACAGGTTTGAGTCTAGAACATTTCCATGGTAAGCTTTATTTTTGTACAGCAGGAGACAGGAAAGAAGTTGGTAGACAATAGTAGCTAGTAGACAGAGAAATGCTTTGTTGCTTTGG
>CM031602.1:5099314-5109314 GCA_018398815.1 Conus ventricosus
AATCTCGCTTGTCATTTTCTGTTGAGGTCCATGTCTTTCTGCCTCGTCTTGTCTCTTGTCACCTGCCACGGTCATCTACATCTGAAAACAGCACCTTGCTTTGCAGTTTGCGTGGAGGGGGTCGGACGGTAGTCGTTGTTAACCTGAGAACAACAATCGTTTGATGTCCACTGCCTTCCGCAATGAACGATGAAAGAGTCGTTCCCTGAAGCGTAAATTCAGCACACTTTCGGGAGATACCAAGAACGGATGTATTTTGCCTCAGCTGCCGAAAGTGCATCTTGCTAGTAACAGACAAGATAAGCTACCAGAGGAGAGAGAGAGAGAGAGAGAGAGAGAGGGGGTGAGGGGCATGCAATGTCGTAAACAATGCAGCATGGTGGATGCGATGTGTCACAATTCAAAGGAATAAACAAAGGTTTCAGTGCCGCAATACAACCACAATAAATCACGATACAGTACCATAGAGCATGCCACAAAGCAGTGAGGTGTGGATACATTGTATCACCATACCATACCGTCATACAGTGTCATGACACGATATGACACAATACAAATCTCTGCAAACACAGTACAGTACGCCACCGTGCAATCCAAAACACACGTGGGGGAGAAAAACGCTAGGAGGGAGATGGGCACCAGGTCTTGAGAGAAGAAGCTTGCCACGTGCAAGAAGAGTATTGTTCCAGAACTCCATACACTGTAAGGGGCCAGGTGACACTCAGGTCATGACTCCAAGATGCTCCCATGCTTTCAGAATGGGCCAGGTGAAACTCAGGTCATGACTCCAAGATGCTCCCATGCTTTCGGGAATGGGCCAGGTGACACTCAGGTCATGACTCCAAGATGCTCCCATGCTTTCAGAATGGGCCAGGTGACACTCAGGTCAGGACTCCAAGATGCTCCCATGCTTTCAGAATGGGCAGGTGACACTCAGGTCAGGACTCCAAGATGCTCCCATGCTTTCAGAATGGGCCAGGTGACACTCAGGTCAGGACTCCAAGATGCTCCCATGCTTTCAGAATGGGCCAGGTGACACTCAGGTCATGACTCCAAGATGCTTCCATGCTTTCAGAATGGGCCAGGTGACACTCAGGTCATGACTCCAAGATGCTCCCATGCTTTCAGAATGGGCCAGGTGACACTCAGGTCATGACTCCAAGATGCTCCCATGCTTTCAGAATGGGCCAGGTGACACTCAGGTCAGGACTCCAAGATGCTCCCATGCTTTCAGAATGGGCCAGGTGACACTCAGGTCAGGACTCCAAGATGCTCCCATGCTTTCAGAATGGGCCAGATGACACTCAGGTCAGGACTCCAAGATGCTCCCATGCTTTCAGAATGGGCCAGGTGACACTCAGGTCATGACTCAAGATGCTTCCATGCTTTCAGAATGGGCCAGGTGACACTCAGGTCAGGACTCCAAGATGCTCCATGCTTTCAGAATTGGGCACAGGTGACACTCAGGTCAGGACTCCAAGATGCTCCCATGCTTTCAGAATGGGCCAGGTGACACTCAGGTCAGGACTCCAAGATGCTCCCATGCTTTCAGAATGGGCCAGGTGACACTCAGGTCAGGACTCCAAGATGCTCCCATGCTTTCAGAATGGGCCAGGTGACACTCAGGTCAGGACTCCAAGATGCTCCATGCTTTCAGAATGGGCCAGGTGACACTCAGGTCAGGACTCCAAGATGCTCCCATGCTTTCAGAATGGGCCAGGTGACACTCAGGTCAGGACTCCAAGATGCTCCCATGCTTTCAGAATGGGCCAGGGACACTCAGGTCAGGACTCCAAGATGCTCCCATGCTTTCAGAATGGGCCAGGGTGACATTCAGGTCAGGACTCGAAGATGCTTCCATGCTTTCAGAATGGGCCAGGTGACACTCAGGTCATGACTCCAGATGCTCCCATGCTTTCAGAATGGGCCAGGTGACACTCAGGTCATGACTCCAAGATGCTCCCATGCTTTCAGAATGGGCCATGTGACACTCAGGTCAGGACTCCAAGATGCTCCCATGCTTTCAGAATGGGCCAGGTGACACTCAGGTCAGGACTCCAAGATGCTCCCATGCTTTCAGAATGGGCCAGGTGACACTCAGGTCAGGACTCCAAGATGCTCCCGTGCTTTCAGAATGGGCCAGGTGACACTCAGGTCATGACTCCAAGATGCTTCCATGCTTTCAGAATGGGCCAGGTGACACTCAGGTCATGACTCCAAGATGCTCCCATGCTTTCAGAATGGGCTAGGTGACACTCAGGTCAGGACTCCAAGATGCTCCCATGCTTTCAGAATGGGCCAGGTGACACTCAGGTCAGGACTCGAAGATGCTCCCATGCTTTCAGAATGGGCCAGGTGACACTCAGGTCAGGACTCCAAGATGCTCCATGCTTTCAGAATGGGCCAGGTGACACTCAGGTCAGGACTCCAAGATGCTCCCATGCTTCAGAATGGGCAGGTGACACTCAGGTCAGGACTCCAAGATGCTCCCATGCTTTCAGAATGGGCCAGGTGACACTCAGGTCAGGACTCCAAGATGCTCCCATGCTTCAGAATGGGCAGATGACACTCAGGTCAGGACTCCAAGATGCTCCCATGCTTTCAGAATGGGCCAGGTGACACTCAGGTCAGGACTCCAAGATGCTCCCATGCTTTCAGAATGGGCCAGGTGACACTCAGGTCAGGACTCCAGATGCTCCCATGCTTTCAGAATGGGCCAGGTGACACTCAGGTCAGGACTCCAAGATGCTCCCATGCTTTCAGAATGGGCCAGGTGACACTCAGGTCAGGACTCCAAGATGCTCCCATGCTTTCAGATTGGGCCAGGGACACTCAGGTCAGGACTCCAAGATGCTCCCATGCTTTCAGAACGGGCAGGGGACACTCAGGTCAGGACTCCAAGATGCTCCCATGCTTTCAGAATGGGCCAGGTGACACTCAGGTCAGGACTCCAAGATGCTCCCATGCTTTCAGAATGGGCCAGGTGACACTCAGGTCAGGACTCCAAGATGCTCCCATGCTTTCAGATGGGCCAGGTGACACTCAGGTCAGGACTCCAAGATGATCCCATGCTTTCAGAATGGGCCAGGTGACACTCAGGTCAGGACTCCAAGATGATCCCATGCTTTCAGAATGGGCCAGGTGACACTCAGGTCAGGACTCCAAGATGCTCCCATGCTTTCAGATTGGGCCAGGTGACACTCAGGTCAGGACTCCAAGATGCTCCCATGCTTTCAGAATGGGCCAGGTGACACTCAGGTCAGGACTCCAAGATGCTCCCATGCTTCAGAATGGGCCAGGTGACACTCAGGTCAGGACTCCAAGATGCTCCCATGCTTTCAGAATGGGCCAGGTGACACTCAGGTCATGACTCCAAGAGGCTCCCATGCTTTCAGAATGTTCCTTTTCTTTCGGTGCTGCGTGATTCAGAACGTCACCTTTTGGATGGTCGGATGTCTCAAGGTCAAGTCGCCTTATATGGACGTCTTACCTACGTAGCTATCGGAAAACCGTTCCAAGGTGGGAAATTTCAGCCTTATGACGTTCACTCCCCCTCCCCCCCCAACCAGATCCAACTGGAGCTCTGTTCAGCTACATCTGCTGTTGCTTTAGGGATCTGATCATCTTCTTATCAGAAATCGTCAGCTGTTTCATGAGATCAGGCTGATCTTATTTCTCTGAGTGAGCTCAAGTGGAGCATTTTATCCGGAATCATCCCATCCTTCCTGATGATATCTTGACGGTTTTCACATTTTGGAAAGTCTACTGTACTGTCCAAGTCATCGATTCTGTCCAGTACACCCACTTTCTTTTTCCAGAGCAAGATACTTGTTTGTGGTTTTTCGCCCATAGAACGCCTTTGCTGGAGGTTCTGGTGATGTAGTGCTTTCTCTGGCAGGGCTAACCGCATGGTCGATCTCCTTTAGCATTTATTTGTGTGTCCATAAATACCTTCTTTGGCGTAGCGCTGCTTTGCATGATCTCAGAGTATGTCCAATGTGTCTTTGCTCAAGACAGCACGACACAATAAAGCAGCTGACGACATTGTAACTGGTATCATGCGACACAAGACAGCACGACACAATAAAGCAGCTGACGACATTGTAACTGGCATCATGCGACACAAGACAGCACGACACAATAAAGCAGCTGACGACATTGTAACTGGCATCATGCGACACAAGACAGCACGACACAATAAAGCAGCTGACGACATTGTAACTGGCATCATGCGACACACTGTTTCCTTGTTTCTTTTTTTTTCTTCCTGCGTACGCAGGCTGATATTCCTGCAGACACTGCCTGTATCGACAGGCAGTCGAGTTTTGTGTGTATGACCGTTTTTTTATCCCGCCATTAAGGCAGCCATACTCCATCTTCGGGAAAGGTGCATGCTATGTGTAACGTGTCATCCATACCAGCGGCCAAACTGGCCTTCTCTTCCGAAAGTTGGTGATGGGATTTTACGTGTGTGCAAGATGTTGACACACTATTTCAAAATAGAATGCACCACAATACAAGACAACACAAACAATAAATCACAAGACACTGCAGTACAATAGAACAGGAAGCACTCACAGAGGACCAGGAACACTAACCGACCGACATAGGCACCCACATACAACCAAATGACTCCAGAAGCTGTCCACTCGGAGGCAGATATAGCCAGGCGCAAACAGCGGGCATTTCCACACCATCTTTTCCCAGTTTGCTGTTTATCGATTCATCTCACGATAGTTCCAAGAAAACCTGGCTGTCTTAATATGAAGGTCAACACTCCCGATGACCTCTCCGCGGTGTACACGTTGGCAGACGCGACTCCCTGTGAGGCCATCGCCAACATCCTCGGTCGCCCTACAGATGACGGTCTGCTCTTCTCACGGGTCGGAGGTCCCCGGTGGCCTTCCATGATAGCGTTCGTAGCAGCTGTGCCCCATTGGAGCAGTCACATACCCAACACATAATAATGTTTATAAATGAGAGAGACAGCAGATTACAATCCAGTACGAAGTTTACACAATCTGCAACGTAGTTCACCGTCTATCCGTTTAAAACCCATCCTGTCTTCGACATGTACGAAATAAACATTGAATAAGAGAGCTAAGGTTCACAAACTAAATCTTATCGAATTTTGTTCAGCTGTTTTTCTTCGTCCCTTGCACTAAATACAGTAAGATTCTATGAAAAGCCGTCGGCATTCGTTCTTTCCTTGCCGTTCATACACAGTTACCCAATAGACGATGCTCGGATATCTGCACGGGAATAATTATGAGTCGATTTTAGCAATCTCCAGGACCAAAACGACCGTTAACTACTTCTGCAACATTGTGCAATCGAACATTACGGCTATACTGAGCGAACTGTGTATTTCATTTACCAACGAGGATGGAATTTTAGGTCAACCAACCACAAATTGAGTTCCATTAAAGGGCGAGTTGGTCTATCAGTCGCGAATTGGTTTCCACCACAAGAGAGCGTCTATGTGGGATCTTCATTTTGCGTAAACTCAGATGGTTCCTAAAGCATACCAAGCAATCTCTTTTTCTCGGCGAGTCAAAGGACAGTGAGATACATGAGCCTTACCGATCGTGGACAGCCAGCCCAAAGTTCGGGCAATTAAGGACAGAGACAAGCATTGCGCAGATAACGAAGTGGAGGAACTAGATTCGTGATCTAAACGTTCGTTCAGTTAACAACGTCACTCAAGGTATCGGAGGCCTGGGGTTGAATCGGGTTGTGTATAGCCTAGTCGACCACAGGGATCACATCAAGGCTATATGAGGGACGTGAGCAAATCAGAGGGATGATGAAAAAAAGAGTAAAGGACGTCGTAGACAGTAAGAGGAGCAAAATCAGAGAGGAAGAGTAAACGTTGAGAGAAGCAGGTTAAGAAATAGTTAAAAGAGAGAAGCGGTTAAGAAATAGTTAAAAGAGAGAAGCGGTTAAGAAATAGTTAAAAGAGAGAAGCGGTTAAGAAAAAGTAGAAAAAAAGTTGCAAAAAGTATAGAAAACTGTAACAAAAAAGAAAAAGAAAAAAGACAGTCATGGAAGAATGCAGAGACAATCGGTAAAAGAAGAGAGAACTTGCAAAGGATAAGAAATGGTAAAGAGACAGTCGTAGTCGAAAAAGTAGAGTAAGCTATTAAAAAAAAATAGAAAAATTTGTGGAAAGGTAGAAAGAAATAGTAAAAAACAGAGAAAGCCGGTTAAAGAAGAAAGACGTCAAAAAGACGAAGAATAATAATAAGATATTCGGGGAAGTAGCAATCAATCCAGAGAAGCAGAAAAAAAAATGGAGAGAAGTACTAAATAACAAAGGAAGCTATGGAAAGTAGAGAGAAGTAGTAAACAGTATAGAGAAGACGTGGAAAGTGGAGAGAAGTAGTAAACAGTATAGAGAAGACGTGGAAAGTGGAGAGAAGTAGTAAACAGTATAGAGAAGACGTGGAAAGTAGAGAGAAGTAGTAAACAGTATAGAGAAGACGTGAAAAGTGGAGAGAAGTAGTAAACAGAATAGAGAAGACGTGAAAAGCAGAGAGAAGTAGTAAACAGAATAGAGAAGACGTGAAAAGCGGAGAGAAGTAGTAAACAGTATAGAGAAGACGTGAAAAGTGGAGAGAGAAAACAGTAGAGAGAAATAAAAAGTGGAGAGAAACTTTGAAAAGTAGAGAGAAGAAGTGAATATTAAAGGTAAGAAGCAAAAAAAATATATATATAAAGAGAAGAATGGAAAAGTTTTTATGAAAACAGAAAAGCAACAAATGATTGAGAAAAGAAATGAAAAGCAGAGAGAAGGGGTAAAGCAGACAGAAAGAATGGGCGATAAAGAGAAGAAGCGAAAAGTAGAGACAAGTAGCAGAGACACGCTGCAAATGAAAGAGAGGGGAGTGTGAACAGTAGGGGGACGCAGCAAACAGTACAGAGAAAATGGTCACATAAAAAGTGCGGTCCTAACGTTTCTCTGTGTCAGGCTAGGATCTCGCCAGCCCTAACTTTCCCTCCATTCCTGTAAAGTATTGATCTTTTCATCCATGAGAAACCTCTTGATTCCTCGCAGAACTAGAAGAGCTGTAATTACAGAGATCTTATTTACAGGAGACAGGCAACTGCGCTTTTGAAGTGAGCTTTCATACGTGGATGCTATTAACAAAACGTCTGTATGTGTGAATATGTATATCGCGTTGCGCATACGTTCAATTATGCTATATAATTGTATATTCAATTATCCATTTACAGACAGTGCACGAATGTGAAAGAGCACGTGCGAGTACAAGTGGCATAAAACAAACAAACAAACAAACAAACAAACAAACAAACAAACAAACAAACAAACAAGCACACAAACCAACTCTGGTGCTTTAGTCCTCTGCGGATACGATATAACTACGTTACCTACCTTATCAGTGATCCATGAGAAGAATTAAAGTGAACAAACAGTCTTCTGGCAAACTGTTTGGGAATGTTGTAGTATGTTCTAAGGCATGGAAAAAAAGTGCACCGTTAATTTAAGGGAATGTGCAAAACGCAGTAACAATGAAAATGAAAATGATCATAACCATCATCGTCGTCTTCATCATCGTTCATCATCATTGGCATCAACATCGTCATTATGATGATAATAACGAGAACAACAACAGCAAAACCAACAGTAGCGTCATAATCGTCATCATGATCAACAACAATAACAATAATAATGATAGCAATAACAATAATGATAATATTAATAATAATGATGATAAAAACAACAATAATGATAACAACAACAGTAATAATTATAATAACAATTGTAATAAAAACAAGATGCAAAGCATATAAACGTACTCCCAGTTTTTCAAATCGCTTATAAATCGGCCAAGTACTTTCTGAGATAAATAACGGCAAAATAACGGTTTTTTACGGTTATTTAACCGATGTGCACTTTTGAAACTTGTATTTTAGTCCTCACTGGGCTAAAGCCTATGTACCTACCAAATTTCATACATATCGGACAATATGTCAAGAATAACGGGTTTTAACGGTCAAATTTTGAAACACTATATGGAAGTGCCATTTGTGTGTGACAACCTTTCTGTATACTAAATTTCATTAATATCCACCAGTATGTAAAAATAACGGCAAAATAACGGTTTTTAACGGTTATATAACCGATGTACACTTTTGAAACTGGTATTTTAGTCATCACTGAGCTAAAGCCTATGTACATACCGAACTTCATCCAAATCGGACAATATGTCAAGATAACGGTTTTTCAACGCTCGAATTGTGAAACACTATATAGAAGTGCCAGTGTGTGATAACCTTTCAGTATACCAAATTTCATTCAAATCCACCTATATATAGGAAATACCGAAAAAAAAGGTTTTTAACTTGTTTAATCGATTTTTAGCGTTACATCACTTACATATGGAAAGAGGCTCCGATTTGTCACAAGATCATCCAAACCGCTTATAAATCGGCCAAGTACTTTCTTAGATATTCCATAAAGAAGAAAAGCCGTTTCGGGCCGTATAACCGATAGTAACGGCTATTCTGGTCAAATAAAACATCGGGCATCATCCATGACCCATAGTAAACATACCTACAAATTTTCAGAATGATGGGCCAAGTACTTTCTGAGATATTCCATAAAGAAGAAAAACCGTCACATGCCGTTACAGCCGTTAGTAACGGCTATAACGGGGTAAACTAAAACATCAGGCATCATCTGTGACCATAATGAACATACCTGTTAATTTTCATAAAGGTCGGTCAATTACTTTCTGAGATATTCCATAAAGAAGAAAAACCGTTACAGGCCGTTACAGCCGTTAGTAACGGCTATAACGGTTAACTAAAACATCGAGCATTATTCGTGACCCATAATGAACATACCTACAAATTTTCGGAAAGATCGGCCAAGTACTTTCCGAGATATTCCATAAAGAAGAAAAAGCGTCACATGCCGTTACAGCCGTTAGTAACGGCTATAACGGGGTAAACTAAACATCCGGCGTCATCCGTGACCCATAATGAATGTACCTGTTTATTTTTACAAAGATCGGCCAAGTACTGTCTGAGATATTTCATAAAGAAGAAAAACTGTTACAGGCCGTTACAGCCGTTAGTAACGGCTATAACGGTAAACTAAAACATCGAGCATCATCCGTGGCCCATAATGAACATACATACAAATTCTCAGAAAGATCGGCCCAGTAGTTTTGTCTGGAGCGAGTGGAACACATTTTGACCGAGGACACACACACACACACACACACACACACACACACACACACACACACACACACACACACACACACACACAGAGCATTTCTTCGTTCCCATTCTAAAGTACTCCCTGTTCTATAAGAACTGGGAGTACAATAAAAACAATAGTGATGATGATGATGATCATGATGATGATGAGAGCAATAACAATCACAAAGGAGGAAGAAGAAGACGACAGATTTTCCATGTCTCCTATTATGATTTTAATAGGATGATTTGATTGATTGGCTGGCTGATTAAGGATATACAGATTTGGGGACCTTCTTACAATCAGCAATGAGGATGATGATATAGTTGATATTTTGGAGGTCAGTTTAGGGCTTGAGACAACTGGATGATTCTGTGATGAACGCTTTCTATTATTCCATTTTGCCTAGATTCTAAAGGGGCTGACAGATGTGCAGACCAGCAATTCTGGACAGGAGCTTTGAGCAATACGCTTAAAGGCGCATCCATGGCGTTGTCATGACGACGACACTCACTTTATGGTTCCAGATCCGAGTGCTGCTTTTATAGCACAACCATTAACTTGGGATAAGAACCGTTTCGGTCTTTTTGCATCCACGATAGTGGATATACCTGAACTCTCCAATATCGAAGGGAGTTTTCGCCACATATCATATGAAGATCTTGAATAAGACAAGTTTTAGCATTTTTTTGTTTTTTTGTTTTTGATACGCGATAATTTTGTTTTAATCTCATACGAACTGTGCGCCTACAAAATTATCGACGTATT
>CM031602.1:5111814-5116814 GCA_018398815.1 Conus ventricosus
CTCTCTCTCCCCCACATCCCACCCACCCCCCCTCTCTCTCTCTCTCTCTCTCTCTCTCTCTCTCTCTCTCTCTCTCTCTCTCTCTCTCTCTCTCTCACTCTCTCTCTCTCACTCTCTCTCTCTCTCTCTCCCTCTCTCTCTCAGATATGTTAACAATGGTAGTTACATGTTAAAGACACGATACCAAAGCAAAATGTATGTGTAAGCAACCAATTCTGTATGAACACGAGCTTGATACAGTTAGCTGTCCTGATGGTCACACCGCTCTGGACCTTTCTAACTTGTGTACGTCAAGACCATTACCCCGGTATCTAGTTTTCCGGTTTAGCGAGTTTTATATAAAACCAGAAGACTGACAGTAGTGTGCGGACAGAACGCGATCTGCCTCCCAAGTCTTAAATCAGTCCATGGCACTAACGACTAAAACCAGAAGACTGACAGTAGTGTGCGGACAGAACGCGATCTGCCTCCCAAGTCTTGAATCAGTCCATGGCGCTAACCACTAAAACCACTGACTATTAGTTTCATTCAGATTTAACGTCCACCCTCACCGGAGGTGATATGACAGTGGTGGATATTTACACCAGGAAAGTGGAAGGAAGGGGAAGGGTGGTGGTGGTGTTGGGATGGAAAGGGGCCCATCAAATAGTACATTGACGTCACCGCGTGAAGACGGGTAGCGAAAATGACAGTGGTTATGCGTGGCATCAGAAGGATCCGAACTCTCAACGTCTGACAATGATTTCAGTGTTTTACCACAGAGCCAAGCGGGCACCCAGACACAGTGGCTGGTAACTGGGGTTTGTTTACCACAGAGCCAAGCGGGCACCCAGACACAGTGGCTGGTAACTGGGGTTTGTTTACCACAGAGCCAAGCGGGCACCCAGACACAGTGGCTGGTAACTGGGGTTTGTTTACCACAGAGCCAAGCGGGCACCCAGACACAGTGGCTGGTAACTGGGTTTGTTTACCACAGAGCCAAGCGGGCACCCAGACACAGTGGCTGGTAACTGGGGTTTGTTTACCACAGAGCCAAGCGGGCACCCAGACACAGTGGCTGGTAACTGGGGTTTGTTTACCACAGAGCCAAGCGGGCACCCAGACACAGTGGCTGGTAACTGGGGTTTGTTTACCACGGAGCCAAGCGGGCACCCAGACACAGTGGCTGGTAACTGGGGTTTGGTTTACCACAGAGCCAAGCGGGCACCCAGACACAGTGGCTGGTAACTGGGGTTTTGGTTGGAACCAAACCGGCATGGAGCCCCGTCTGGAGGCCTGTTGCGGCACAAAGTGTCGCAACTGCACAAAGTGTCGCATGCGACACTTGTGCAAAAGTGCGACACTTTGTGCTGAGAAGATTTGCACAAAGTGTCGTAGTTTGGAACATGCGACAGTTTGTGCCGGAAAAAGCGCCTTATTGTGCTAGCGACATAATGTGCATGACCACACACTGGCTGATTTTGAGCATTTCGGACAGATGGTCGCACACTTTGCGGTGTTCCACGGGTTTATCTTGGGTTCATCATCGACTGATAAACAGTGAAGGTCAAAACGACGGAATGGCCTGAAAGCTGAGAACGAAGTAGTAGAAGTAGTAGGAGCAGAGGAAGACCAAGTTGAAGGAAAATGTAATAGCAGCACTTGTAGATGGTTTTATAGATAATATTAAAAGAGAAATTATTGTTGTTGTTTTTAACAGTTCTAATATTTAGTAAACGCGCGCGCGCGCGCGTGTGTATGTGTGTGCGTGTGTGTGTGTGTGTGTGTGTGTGTGTGTGTGTGTGTGTGTGTGTGTGTGTGATCGTTTTATGTATTGTTTTGATTGTACGTTGGTTTCTTTGTGGTGGTAAAAGTAGTTTCATACACATAAGTACATAAATAAATGTCACCAAACATACCCTTTTCAATTCATTATCCCTTTCTTTTGTACATGAATGGTAGAGCAGCATGTAACAAATCGGAAACAAACAAAGCAGGAAAAAAATATGTTGCAGTTGTAATGGTAGTAGTAGTAGTCTACTACTAAAAATTATTGATGATGTAAACAGTTGTAATGCAGACTAAACGTTTTTCTGTTATTTTTTGATTTTTTTTCTCGTATTATTTCTTGTTTTAATCATCGATCAACTTCTATGTGATGATAACAGTAGTTTTGTAGACGAACAGTGCATAATAGAAGCAGTAGAAAAGTACTGTTCAATAAATGTGACCAAACATACCCTTTTTTGTTCATTATCAATTACTTTTCTGTATTACTGACACAAGTAACATGCAACAAATCAGAAAGAAATACAACTATCTACGATTAGTTTGCCACATAACAACAAGCATGAAGTGGGATCGCGTGCCGCCGGAGGAGAATGCGTGGCGCACGTGCGCATTTGGTAAACAACAGACCGCTCACTGAACGCCGAAGCTGGCGACACACTACTATACGCTGGAAAACCTTCTCCTGCGAGTGGAATGCGTTGTTTGACACGGCAGTGACGGTTTGTTGACGGAAATCAAAGCACCATCCCCGCTGGATTCCTCCAGTCCAGCCGGCAAGCGTCTGCACATCTGCTGGACAGGCCGCGGCGCTCAGTACTCTCTGACCATGGGCTCTGAAGAAGAATTTTTAGTTCGGGTTATTTTAATCATTTTGATCACTTGCGTACAATTGCAGAATTTAAAACAAATCGAAGATGGTGGGTGAGACCATGAATCGCAAGGTGGGAAAACGTTTGGTGCATACCATTCTCTTCTAAAAGAATTACTAGAAGAAGATGCTCAAAGCAGAGTTAAAAGAAATCCAAGCTGTCTGCGTGCAAATTCAGTACAAGTGGGCGAAGGACAGAGGCTGAGTTTCACCATTCTTTTTGTGTTTTCTACAGATGCAAGAAATGGGTTCAGAACTGTGGGCGTGAAGATCAGCTGCGTACCTTCATGCAAACTGCTCTGTTTGTTCTGAGCATTTTGAAGCCAATCAATTCTTGGATTACACGCGCAAAAACTGTTGACTGATTTGGAGTGCAGTACCAACACTTTCCTATGTACCGAATCCACCACCAAGAGACAAAATATCCCATGTAAAGAATGCAAAACAATACCAAACGAAGATAGGAGAAGAGAACTGCTTCCTGGCTTCTCCTCTCTCTCTCTCTCTCTCTCTCTCTCTCTCTCTCTCTCTCTCTCTCTCTCTCTCTCTCTCCTCTCTCTGTGAAATATACAACAGTGTGATGTAGCTAAAAAAAGAAAAGAAAGAAATATGATGACAGTAAAGTCAACACACACACACACACACACACACACACACACACACACACACACACACACACACACACACACACATATATATATCATATATATCTCTCTCTATATATATATATATATTTATATATAGATAGATAGATAGATAGGTATAAATATGTCTCTTCCCTCACTACCATACCTACTGGCACTCAGTGTGACGGTCAATTGCTGATGAAGGCGAATCAAGCGGAACATTTCAACTATAACAGCAGCTTGTTGTCCTTGTTCCTTTGTTTCGGAAATGTATCTATCTCTCTATCTATCCACACACAGACACACACACACACACACACACACACACACACACACACACACACCACACACACACACCCACACACACACACACACACACACACGCATATATATACATATATATATATATATACATATATATATATATATATATATATATATTATATATATATATATATAGAGAGAGAGAGAGAGAGAGAGAGAGAGAGAGGAGAGAGAGGAGAGAGAGAGAGAGAGATCTGTCTGTTCTGTCTGTCTGACTTCACTGTATCTCTCTTCACCTACCATCACTCACTTGCTCACTCAATACCTGTACAGAATAGCGCCATTGCGACATTTTGTGCTTGCGACACTTTGTGCTGGTAAAGCTGATCAAACAGTCGCAAGTCAAATTTTGTGCTGTGCGACACTTTGTGCTGGGAGGGAGTGAGTAAACACAAAGTGTCGCATTGCGACACTTTGTGCAGTGCGACACTTTGTGCAGTCGCATTGCGACACTTTGTGCAGGTGCGACACTTTGTGCAGGTGCGATACTTTGTGCAGGTGCGACACTTTGTGCAGGTGCGACACTTTGTGCCGCAACAGGAGGCCTGTGTGCGGCAGCCTTGCAGACACTGGCTGTTTGGAGAGATATTGTTTTCAATACAAGCAACGAAGCGAATTCAAGAGCTGTTTAGTGCAACGAAATGACATTGCTGTTGCTGTAGGAAGCATTCGAAGAGTTGAAAGATCTATATAAGAGCAGTGTCACACAACACTACACAACCCTATGGAACACTATAGTACACTACAGGAAACTATATTGCACTACACTGCACAATCACATCACACTACACTACACACACTACACTACACATACACTACACTACACTACACTACACTACACTACACTACCTACACTACACTACACTACACTACACTACACTACACACGACACGACACGACACGACACGACACGACACGACACGACACGACACGACAATATAATTCAAAGGAATACAACACAATACAATGCAATTCGATGCGGTGCAATGCAAAACAGCACAGTATAATAGAGTACACAGTAATCTACACTTCACTGCCCTACTCTGTACAGCAACACGCCACGCCACACCATCCTACACAATACCGCACTACTGCCCTACTCTGTACAGCAACACGCCACGCCACACCATCCTACACAATACCGCACTACTGCCCTACTCTGTACAGCAACACGCCACGCCAACCATCCTACACAATACCGCACTACTGCCCTACTCTGTACAGCAACACGCCACGCCACACCATCCTACCAATACCGCACTACTGCCCTACTCTGTACAGCAACACGCCACGCCATCCATCCTACACAATACCGCACTACTGTCCTACACTGCAGCAAACACGCCACGCACACACACATTCAACCAATACCGCAACTACAGCCTACTCTATACAGCAACCGCACGCACACC
>CM031602.1:5124314-5126814 GCA_018398815.1 Conus ventricosus
AGACATCAGGATGCGGGTAATCGCCATCCAACTTCCACAAAACGTGATACAAACAAAATGGGTGATTGGAAGGAGGGATGGCGGGGATTGGGATACGAATATCAGGGGGGCCTGTGGTTTAAAATTGCTGAGGGTCATAATAACGACCTTTCAATACCTTTGCAGTGCTATCTGTACCCGTTGTTTTCTGAGCTGAAAGGGCAGGGAAGAAAGGAGTGTGATGGCGGGGGAGGGGGGGGGGAGGTGAGTGAGAGCGGGGAGACATTGCACGAAGCAAGGGAGGTGGACGGGCCGGGGTGGGTAGGGACTGGAACCCTGTCACTCTGTTACAGCTGAGGCACACTGAACTAAAGGGTAGACAAATGCAGCCACAAGATCGACTCCGCAATACATCATATATACATTGCCTACGTATCAGAATATATGCATTCCACAATATGCTCACGTCGCTAGGTAAACATGCCACGATGTTCACAATGTCAGTCTATATGCCGCAGTGTCCAGATATCACAGTGTCTACTTGCCGCAGTGTCCAGATATCACAGTGTCTACTTGCCGCAGTGTCCAGATATCACAGTGTCTACTTGCCACAATGTCAACATGTCAACATATCACATGACACAGTGCCTACATTTCACAACGTCCATACGTCACAATGTGTACTCGTAATTTTCACACGTCGCAATGGCAATAGGTCATAGCGCCCGCAGGTCACAAGTTACACACGTCACGATATCCACTGTCACAATGTTTACATATCACAATGCTCGCATGTCACAGTCTACATATTGTGACGTCCACATGTCACAACGTCCACACGTCGCACAAAGTTTACATGCCACAATGCCTACATGTCACATCGTCCACATGTTACAATGTCAACATTAGAATGTCCACGTCATAATATCCACATGTCACAATGTCCACGTCATGATGTCCACATGTCACAATGTCCACTTCAGAATGTCAACATGTCATAATTTCCACATGTCACGATGTCTATGTCACAATGTCCACCTGTTACAATGTCCACCTGTTACAATGTCCACCCGTTACAGTGTCCACCTGTTACAATGTCCACCTGTTACAATGTCTACACAATGTCAACATGTTTCATCGTCCATGTGTCACAATGTCTTCGTGTCATAATATGAACATGTGACAATGCCTACACAATGTCAACATGTTTCATCGTCCATGTGTCACAATGTCTTCGTGTCATAATATGAACATGTGACAATGCCTACACAATGTCAACATGTTTCATCGTCCATGTGTCACAATGTCTTCGTGTCATAATATGAACATGTGACAATGCCTACACAATGTCAACATGTTTCATCGTCCATGTGTCACAATGTCTTCGTGTCATAATATGAACATGTGACAATGCCTACACAATGTCAACATGTTTCATCGTCCATGTGTCACAATGTCTTCGTGTCATAATATGAACATGTGACAATGCCTACACAATGTCTTCGTGTCATAATATGAACATGTGACAATGCCTACACAATGTCTTCGTGTCATAATATGAACATGTGACAATGCCTACACAATGTCTTCGTGTCATAATATGAACATGTGACAATGCCTACACAATGTCTTCGTGTCATAATATGAACATGTGACAATGCCTACACAATGTCTTCGTGTCATAATATGAACATGTGACAATGCCTACACAATGTCTTCGTGTCATAATATGAACATGTGACAATGCCTACACAATGTCTTCGTGTCATAATATGAACATGTGACAATGCCTACACAATGTCTTCGTGTCATAATATGAACATGTGACAATGCCTACACAATGTCTTCGTGTCATAATATGAACATGTGACAATGCCTACTTGTTCCAGTACCCACACGCACCTACATAAATGTCTGTCTGGGACAATGTCTGTCTGGGACAATGTCTGTCTGGGACAATGTCTGTCTGGGACAATGCCTGTGTTACCATTTAAAATGAATCACAGTGTACACATACGATCAAATATCCTTATGTCTCAATGTCCTTATGTCACAACACAATTAGATGGGCACATATCTAACACGCGTACGCACACACACACACACACACACACACACACAAAACACACACACACACACACAGAGAAAGAAAGAGAGAGAGAGAGAGAGAGAGAGAGAGAGAGAGAGAGAGAGAGAGAGAGAGAGAGAGAGAGAGAGGGGGGGGGGGCAGAGACTGAGACAGATAGAGAGACAGACAAATAGACACACAGACAGAGAGTGTTCTAAAGCCAGAGAGTTAAAAAAAAAGCCCCAACGGAAATGACAGCAGAAATGATGTTTTGCATATTCCACATTGCAGGCACATAGTTTCCTTGTTGTTCGGTTTCTGTGGGATGTTCTTCAGCAAAGAGGAACAATAGTCGTCGACAGCTTGGCTGCGGGGTTGAAATGTGCTTTCTGTTTGCCTCAAGCAGAGTTTGATCACTCTCTGCATTGACACAAACAGCATAAACTGCGGCTG
>CM031602.1:5141814-5161814 GCA_018398815.1 Conus ventricosus
GTGGTCTATCCTTAGTCATAAGGTACAGGGCGCAGAGTAAAACTAAATACGTAATTGGCAGAGAAAGGAACGAAGCTGAATGGGAACAGAAAACGGTCTCCTGGGAAAGACATGTCGGATGCCTGAGTAGTCCATGAAGCCAGCGGGTTGAATCAGTTTTGTTAGGCTTGAGTGTTCTCGTGGGAATTATCATGGGTTTCTCACACTTACTGCTGCCATATATGCTAACTATAAAGGATGTATCTTTCTATTATCAGACATTTCCAAGTGACTGTGTTTCCATGTCATTAGATTTGGCGCTGTCTTTATGTATACATGAGGGATGATCTGTTGTTTCCATATCATTAATTTGGCGCTGTCTTTATGTATACATGAGGGAATGATTGTTCTTTCCATATCATTAAATTTTGGGGCGCTGTCTTTATGTATACATGAGGGAATGATCTGTTGTTTCCATATCTTTAAATTTGGCGCTGTCTTTTGTATACATGAGGGAATGATCTGTTGTTTCCATTCATTACTTTGGCGCTGTCTTTATGTAACATGAGGGAACGATCTGTCAGTTTGGTGTGGTGTGCTGTCTGTTGTGGAACTCAGTGAGGAATGGTCCAGAAGCTGATTGCTGCCTTTAGTATTTGAACATTTCGCTCCAAACCGAATATGTTCAGAGACAGACTAGGATATCCCAATACAAAATCAATCTTTTGATATCACAGGGAGTCATCACTCGAATCTGTTGAATTATTTCCGTTCGTTCATTCTACAACTGGACACACTAGGCGTGAGGCGTCAGGGTCGATGGTTTTTGATTGTATTTTTACGTCCAGTGTACTCTCCGAATTGACCGGGGTGGTGTTCCCCTGGGTGGAATATCCACTCTGAATGGAGAAACGAGAGCCAGTGTGTCCCCGCCATCAACTGAAGGAAGACACCAATTCCACTGCTGAGACAGGACTGACAGAAAATCCGTCTTTTCCTTTAGCTTTTGGTTTGTCAAGGTGCCTTTCAAAGAAGCATCAACACTGGGCTCATTTGCAGATAAACGATTAGGTCAGTCATGTGAAGCGAACATGGAATGTTGATGGTCAGTCATGTGAAGCGAACATGGAATGTTGATGGTCAGTCATGTGAAGCACATGAATGTTGATGGTCAGTCATGTGAAGCGAACATGGAAAATGTTGATGGTCAGTCATGTGAAGCGAACAGGGAATGTTGATGGTCAGTCATGTGAAGCGAACATGGAATGTTGATGGTCAGTCTGTGAAGCAAACAGGGAATTTGATGGTCAGTCATGTGAAGCGAACATGGAATGTTGGTGGTCAGTCATGGAAGCGAACATGGAATGTTGATGTCAGTCATGTGAAGCGAACATGGAATGTTGAGTCAGTCATGTGAAGCGAACATGGAATGTTGATGGTCAGTCATGTGAAGCGAACATGGAATGTTGATGGTCAGTCAGTGAAGCGAACATGGAATGTTGATGGTCAGTCATGTGAAGCAAAAACATGGAAGTTGATGGTCAGTCATGTGAAGCAAACAGGGAAATTTGTTGATGGTCAGTCATGTGAAGCGAACATGGAATGTTGATGGTCAGTCATGTGAAGCGAACATGGAATGTTTGAAAGATGTATGGGGGAGGGGAAAGAAAGGAAGAGGGAAATGAAGGCAAAGTACTGGAGGAAATGGCAGTGACAATGATAATTTCATGGTATCTACTAAAAAAAACCCGGGAGAGCGGAAGCAGAAAGTGCATGCAATCTAACGCCACGGGTTATGACAATGAAGAACGTTGTCAACAGTATGACAATGAAGAACGTTGTCAACAGTATGACAATGAAGAACGTTGCAACAGTATGACAATGAAGAACGTTGTCAACAGTATGACAATGAAGAACGTTGTCACCAGTATGACAATGAAGAACGTTGTCAACAGTATGAAAATGAAGAACGTTGTCAACAGTATGACAATGAAGAACGTTGTCAACAGTATGACAATGGAAAGAACGTTGTCAACAGTATGACAATGAAGAACGTTGTCAACAGTATGACAATGAAGAACGTTGGTCAACAGTATGACAATAAAGAACGTTGTAAACAGTATGACAATGAAGAACGTTGTCAACAGTATGACAATGAAGAACGTTGTCAACAGTATGACAATAAAAGAACGTTGTCAAAAAGTAGACAATGAAGAACGTTGTCAACAGTATGACAATGAAGAACGTTGTCAACAGAAATGACAGTGAAGAACGTTGTCAACAGTTCTCTTTAACCACTACCGATGTGTGTGGTAAACAAAAAGTCCTTGATGCGTCAAAACTATATGTATTAATACGCCATCCGCCTAGCTCCCACCCTGTAGCCCAGCTCCCATCCATGTGAGCGCTGACTGCCCAAGTTATTAAAAGGGTTAAAGGAGACTGCCAAGTATTAAAAGTTAAAGGAGACTGCCCAAGTATTAAAAGGTTAAAGGGAGACTGCCAAGTATTAAAAGGTTAAAGGGGGACTGCCCAAGTATAAAAAGGGTTAAAGGAAACTGCCCAGTATCAAAAGGTTAAAGGGGACTGCCCAAGTATCAAAAGGTTAAGGAGACTGCCCAAGTATTAAAAGGTTAAAGGAGACTGCCCAAGTTTTTAAAAGGGTTTAAAAGGAGACTGCCCAAGTATTAAAAGGTTAAAGGAGACTGTCCAAGTATCAAAAGGTTAAAGGAGACTGCCCAAGTATCAAAAGGTTAAAGGAGACGCCCAAGTATAAAAAGGGTTTTAAAGGAGACTGCCCAAGTATCAAAAGGTTAAAGGAGACTGCCCCAAGAAATTTAAAAGGTTAAAGGAGACTGCCCAAGTATTAAAAGGTTAAAGGAGACTGCCCAAGTATCAAAAGGTTAAAGGAGACTGCCCAAGTATCAAAAGGTTAAAGGATAAATGGTGACAGTTCCAGAGCTTAATGGCTGTAGAAGCAGCGGAATGTCAGAGATTTCCCACTTCTGGAACATGGCACGAGAACAGACGACGCGGCTTTCTTCCCTCATTCCACTGGCTCCTTCAAAGGCTACAGCACTGGTGCTTCTTCCCAACCTACAAGTGATACAAGAAACGTTTTCCAGTGTCGGGTAGCAGCCTGATGCGGGTGATAGTCAGTCCTCTTGATGAGCCTCAATGAACTGAAAACCGTGATAGTTTAACGCTCACGAAAGCGGAGGAAATCATTTTCTGCGATTCCCCATGTGGATGACCTCTGATGCTTGTTATATCAGGTATAAAAACACCCTGCACTGTTCTTCACCATGACTCTTGATTCAAGCTTTGTTCCTAAACCCAGCCATAGGGACACATGGAACATGGAGTGATTAACTGGAATCAGTTTCTTGTGGATTCCCTGCCAGTTCAGGGGCTATGACAGAACACAAGTGTGGGGCTGTTTAAAGAAGAACCAGAATGAGCTGCCAGGTGGGAATGAACTGAGAGGGAAAAGGGGAAACAAAATGGAAACAGAAAAAAGTAAAGGAGGCGAAATAGAGGAGGCAGGGCTGGTGAGGGGGGGGGGGGGGGGGAGTGGGGTAAACAGCGTTAGAAAACACACGTGACAAAAAAAAATGGTCAGCAAGGACAGACAGAAAAGCAGCCTCCCCTACTGAGCTTTTTTATGCAAAGCGCACACCGGAAATAGATCCTTTGCAGAGCATAACTTTGCCCTTCCAGCAAAGGGGGAAAAAAGAAGGTAGGGCCCTGCTGCTGGATGCCCTTTTTCCGTTTCCATGCAGGGGAAACAGAAGGTAGGCCATGCTGCTGCTGATGGCCCTTTCCCCCGTTTCCATGCAGGGGAAACAGAAGGTAGGCCATGCTGCTGCTGATGGCCCTTTCTCCCTTTCCATGCAGGGGAAACAGAAGGTAGGGCCCTGCTGCTGCTGATGGCCCTTTCTCCCTTCCTGCAGGGGAAACAGAAGGTAGGCCATGCTGATGATGATGACCCTTTCTCCCTTTCCCTGCAGGGGAAACAGAAGGTAGGCCATGCTGCTGCTGCTGATGGCCCTTTCTCCTTTTCCATGCAGGGGAAACAGAAGGTAGGCCATGCTGATGATGGCCCTTTCTCCCTTTTTCCATGCAGGGGAAACAGAAGGTAGGCCATGCTGATGAAGATATACCTTTCTCCTTTCCATGCAGGGGAAACAAAAGGTAGGCCATGCTGATGATGATGGCCCTTTCTCCCTTTCCATGCAGGGAAACAGAAGGTAGGCCATGCGCTGATGGCCCTTTCTCCCTTTCCATGCAGGAGAAACAGAAGGTAGGCCATGCTGGGTGATGGCCCCTTTTTCCGTTCCCCTGCAGGGGAAACAGAAGGTAGGCCATGCTGGCCGATGATGGCCCTTTCTCCCTTTCCATGTAGGGGAAACAGAAGGTAGGCCATGCTGCTGATGGCCCTTTCTCCCTTTCCATGCAGGGGAAACAGAAGGTAGGCCATGCGTTGATGATGGCTCTTTCTCCCTTTCCATGCAGGGGAACAGAAGGTGGCCATGATGCTGATGGCCCATTCTCCCTTTCCATTTCAGGGAAACAGAAGGAGGCCATGCTATTGATGATTTGGGCCCCTTTCTCCCTTTCTATGCAGGGGAAACAGAAGGTAGGTCATGCTGTTGATGATGGCCCTTTCTCCCTTTCCATGCAGGGGAAAACAGAAGGTAGGCCCTGCTGATGATGATGGCCCTTTCTCCCCTTTCCATGCAGGGGAAGCAGAAGGTAGGCCATGCTGCTGATGGCCCTTTCTCCCTTTCATGCAGGGGAAACAGAAGGTAGGCCATGCGCGATGGCCCTTTCCCCCTTCCATGCAGGGGAAACAGAAGGTAGGCCATGCTGATGATGATGGCCCTTTCTTTCCCCTTTTTCTGCAGGGGAAGCAGAAGGTAGGCCATGCTGATGATGATGACCCCTTTTTCCCTTTCCCCGCAGGGAAAGCAGAAGGTAGGCCATGCTGATGGCCCTTTCTCCCTTTCCATGCAGGGGAAACAGAAGGTAGGCCATGCTGCTGATGGCCCTTTCTCCCTTTCCATGCAGGGGAAACAGAAGGTAGGCCATGCTGATGATGGCCCTTTCTCCCCTTTCCATGCAGGGGAAAGAGAAGGTACCATGCTGATGATGGCCCTTTCTCCCTTTCCATGCAGGGGAAAGAGAAGGTACCATGCTGATGATGATGGCCCTTTCTCTCTTTTCTTGCGTCTGCTCCATCCTGGCCCCCTTTCCCATGCCCCCCCCCCCTTTAAATAAAGTGCACTGCTTCGCCTTGTTTGGATGCATTACATTCTTTTCACGCAAACAACATCTGAATGCCTCTCCCCCTCCCGCTGACGATCTGAATCCCACCCCTTTCCCTAATTCATGTAGGGTAAATTCTTCCATGTGAGTCAGAAACGGCGAGCTACCTTTCTTGTTGTTTATGCTAGAGGGCCGACGTTTGCATGTCGGAGAAAAGACCACGTCGCACACAGTGGAAAAAAAACAACGTTGATCAAATAAGGAGAAGGCTCAGCTTCCAGCATGGAGCAATGAGTCATTAATGGAAATAATCCAGCGAGCACCACCGACAATAAAAATAGGGGGTTTCATCGGTGCGAAGATTCTTAACCAGTATAAAAATAGCCATTTACAAGCATTTGCCTGCTCTTATAGCTGGTCCATAGATTTTCAGTCCTCTGAAGACAAACACAACGGACACAGATAGGTCAAGAACAGAGGGGAAAAACTCAGCTGAACAACGGCTGCGTACAATGCCGTTACATGGGCGTGATTTATGTGTCCCCGAGGAGGATCTTGTGTGCCCATACCTGTCAGTGCCAGCCACGAAGCTCTCCTCCACTGCCTCTTCTAGCCCCAAAACAGCTTCCAGGAACTTGATCTTGCACAATATTAATGTACATGATTTCAACAGAATGATTCCAGGAAAGGATACAGACGTTAGAAACCAAAATCCCAAGCCGAATTCTTCATTTTTTCATAGCAGAATACTCCCCCTCGGGCCTTCCGATCTTTTTAATGGGGTTCCTTTACTTAACATCAGGGATATAATGCAGTCTTTCTGTTCTGATCTCCTTTGGGGAAAATAAACACAATCTGTACATAAAAGACGTGAATCATAAATTTGGGGACCCTTACACTGATTGTGAAGTAATCACGTGCGCAAACTCCTCGCTGAAATTGATTTCCTTACACCCGTGCATGTCAGCGTCTCATGCAGATAAGTGACTTTTCAGAGGAGGACCTGTTTGTTTCGTGTCTGGGCAGGGGTCGAAGGGAAAGGCTTAGAAATAAGGGGGGGAAGGAAATGGTTTGAATGTTTGTATGACTTGAGTGAAAGGCGGTTTCAAGAGCCCGTTGAGTTGCTAATGCTAATTAGTCGCTAATGAGTTGTGCTTCAAGGTATGAAATCATAACAAGAGCAAAGCGTATGAACGTACTCGCAGTTTTATCTTGAATACGCGTGGGGATGTTTCATAAAGAAGAAAAACCGTTTTTGGGGCCGTTATAGCCGTTATAACGGCTATTCTGGTAAATTTCGGCCATCATCTGTGACCCTAATGAACATACCTACACATTTTTCAGAAAGATAAGCCAAGTTTCTTATGAGATTTTTTGTAAAAAAGAAACCGTTATGGGCCGTTATAGCCATCAGTAACGGCTATAACGGTAAAATAAACCTCGGCATCGTCCGTGACCATAATTGAACATACCTACAAATTTTCAGAATGATCGGCCAAGTATTTTCTGAGATTTTTCATAAAGAAAAACGTTATGGGCCGTTATAGCCGTTAAAAAACGGAAAATAACGGTAAAATAAAACATCGGGCATCATCCTTGACTTACAATGAACATACCTACAAATTTTCAGAAAGATCGGCCAAGTGTCTGAGGCGAATGGAACACTTTTGACCACGGAAAAGACAGACAGACAGACAACACACACACACACACAAAACACACACACACACACACACACACACACACACACACACACACAACACACACACACACACACCACCACACACACACAGCATTTCTTCGTTCCATTGTAAAGTTCTCCTGTTCTGAAAGAATTGGAAATACAAAAATGATGATGGTAATGATGATAAAAATGATTATCAGTAGTAGCAGCAGTTAGCAGCAGCACAGCAGCATTAGTAATACAAGGGTGACACTTTGAAAATCTGAAAAACACTGAAAATGAGGCAGGGGTCCAGGGGCCGCCAGGCCCGGCGGGGGTGCAGGGGCAGCGCCACTGGAAAACTTTTTCTACCAGCACAATGGCGCCACGTAGGCTAACAAAGATCGCTGGACCTGTGTTGTCTTCAACGGTAGAGAGCGCTTCCTCATTTCCTGTCGTCTGCTACAGTGCTGCTTCGGTCATAATACTGCTGATTCAACTGTTTTTCAAAAAAAACTTCTTTTTTTTTTTTTAATAACGAAACTTGAAAAACTTGAAAAAACGGAATTTCCGTCTGGGGCCTTGCCGAGAAAACGGATTTCAGTCACCCAGACGGAAGTTTCCATCTTAGACGTCTCGCCACTTGATGATATTTTCCTTGAAAGAAGATAAGAAAAAAATGAATTAGTAAGCTTTGGTGTTTAGCATATTTCCAGATAAAGCGAACGATCTCTGCCAATATCATGAAGAAATTTTATGATCAGTACAGCCACTCCGCCTTCCTCCCCCTCCCACTCCCGGTCTCTTTCTCTTACCCCCTCATCTACCTACCCACGTCCGTCCTTCTTCCTCCCTCGTACGCCCCCCCCCCCCCACACACACACACATGTTGCACACTCGCATTTTTAGTGTAAGAGCCTAATGCCTGTAATTGGCAGCTACTCTTGGATATAAGGATTATCATGATGAAAGGGGAATGAAATTATCATATCATCATTATCACAATCTTTCTGACTTTATCTCTCTCCCACTGTCCTTCCTTTCTCCCCCCCCCCTCCCCCCTCCCCTTCGTTCGGCTGAGCGGTAAACATGAATAATACGAAATTCCCATACCTCTCGTTTTTGTCTCGGTCCATGTCTTTGTCTGTTTGTCTGTCTGTCTTTTTGTCTGTCGGACTGAATCTCTCTCTCATTCTCTCTTTCTCTCTCTCTCTCTCTCTCTCTCTCTCTCTCTCTCTCTCTCTCTCTCCTCTCTCTCTCTCTCTCTCTCTTCTCTCTCTCTCTCTCTCTCTCTCTAGCCTGCCTGCCCTCTTGTACATCTTTCTATTTCTATATATCCGGCAATCTGTGTGCATCTCTCTCTCTCTTCTCTCTCTCTCTCTCTCTCTCTCTCTCTCTCTCTCTCTCTCTCTCTCTCTCTGAGACATTCATCGTTCGTTTGATCCAAATGGTCACAGCTTTAGCGCGCTGTTCCAGAGACAGATTGAACCTGTTACGCAATGTGTTTTCGCTTTATCGCCAGAAAGCGTTCAGACTGACTTCTTCTTCCAGCATCTCGAAGCTCGATATCTACGTGTGAGAGTCTGTGTGGGGCACTTTGAGAAATTGGGGAGAGAGGGGAGGGATAGTGGAAGGTAGTGGTGGTGGGGCGTGAGGGTGGGACTGGGCTGGATGGCAGGTGGGTTGAATTTGAAAAGTGCGAACTCACGTGGTGTCAGGTTAAGCCCATGTCAGAAAGTACTGGTCTGGAGTTGTCCTAAGGTCTGAAAATGATTCATTGTACGTGTTTTAAGGTTATGTTGTACACACACACACGCACACACGCACGCACGCACGCATGCACACACGAACACGAACACACACACACACACACACACACACCACACACACCACACACACACACACACACACACACATGGACATACACACACACACACACACACACACACACACACACACACACACACACACACACACACATACACATGCGCGCACACATGCGCGCACACCACCCACACACTTGCACGCACGTGCACACACACACACACACACACACACACACACACACACACACACACACACACGTGCACACACACACACACACACACGCACACACACACACACACACACACACACACACACACACACACACACACACACACACACACACACGCGCGCGCGCGCGCGGCACACACACACAAGCACACAGAGGAGCACTTACCTGAAATCCTCCACCTTACGACCTGACATTTCTTGACGTTCCTTCCTCTGTTTTTTTTCCACGTTCCACGTGAGTAGAGGGCATGGATTAGTAGTTTGAAATAACAATGTTTCCACTTTAAAATGGGTGAACAATGCAAAACAAAAACCCTAACAAAATGAAAATGAAAGTGAAAATTAAACGAAATGAAATAGAATAAAAGGGAATCGCCAGTAGCGTTCTCATTTCACATCGTCATGTGGAATACGTACAATCACTCACATCTCAGAATTATTTTACGCTGTTTTCGTGACTGTCGTATTCGGTAAGCGGGCCCTGCAAATTTTTTTTTTCCAGCTCTTTGTCCACATGAAATTCAGCTTTTGTACGTTGCCGCAGCATTCAGTGTGAGGATCTGGATTGCGTACAGTTTGGGTCCAGTGAGGCTGGAGCTGAACCATCAGATCAAAAGCACTGGCAGGAAGGACCTGCAACAATGAGTGGTTATTACGAAGGAAATGTCGGGGTCCACACCGGAATTCTGGTTGGAAAATGTATTCATTTGAATGGTAATTTTCCAGAATACAGTGCAAATCGCCGATTGTGAGACATGTACCTCGGAAAGCCATGCTTGCGCTTTTCAAACTCTGAAAGTGTTTGCCGTTTGACATTCTCGTTCGTATTTTTCAACATTTCAGCTTACGCTTTGAGGCTCGTACTTCTGGGCTATTTGTGCTTTCGGACATCTCTGAAGAAAGCATAGGAGAAAAAGGCAGGGACGTTGTGATGTTAGGGGGTTTGGGGGGGGGGGGGGGAGGAGAGGGGTTAGCCTTTACATGAGGTGCTTAGTCATGGCCGTCAAATGACTCCTCTCTTTTTTTAGAAAGGATTCTTTCTTCCTTTGACATTCGGGACATTAGCCTCGTATGCCAAATAGGCGCAGGAAATGTTCTGATGATGATCAGAGAAAGAGATTTGTTTTGTCGGTTCTTTCGTGTGGATCAATGTTGCACATACTTTTAGACATGCCTCTGTGTGTGTGTGTGTGTGTGTGTGTGTGTGTGTGTGTGTGTGTGTGTGTGTGTGTGTGTGTGTGTATGTGTGTGTTGTGTGTGTGTGTGGTGTGTGTGGTGTGTGTGTGTGTGTGTGTGTGTGTGTGTGTGTGTGTTGTGTGTGTGTTTGTGTGTGTGTGTGTGTGCTTGTTCAGTAACAGGTGCTGTCAATCAGCTCACAAGAACTTTTATTTATTCCAAACACGAACGACTGTACATTATTAAGAGAGCAATTCTGGAGATAACATACATAATTGAAATTGCCTCTTACACATAGCTTTCTATCTTTTATGCAAAAGAGAATGTCCTTTCTTTAATGAGGAAAGTTCTCTGGTCCTTATCGATCATTATTTTAGCTCTAATATTTGAAAACCACACCGTGCTGCAACCTTCTGTAAAATTTCATTATTCATCTATTTCCCGCCAGTGAGCGTTCTCTCCACCCTTTCCCCTTCCCTCCCCACTCTTTCCCTGCCTGCCCCTACCTCTCTCTATTCATTTATCAACATCTGTATGCGTCCAATTGTTTTGCCTATTTCATTTAATTTTTTGTTTGTTTGGTATTTAGAAAAATGCACACATTTCTTTCAGCCTTTGTGGTTTTCTAATATATATGTCTTCAATTTGAGCTGGAAACAATGCATCGCATATACCACGCTGCACCATGATTTTTGCGATACAACCTGTTTACATTAAAGAATGTTGGGAACTACACTCGTCATTGATCCATACCAAGCGACTGTGCTTTGAGTCTTCTTTGAAGCACAGGCTAAACGGTTGGACACCCGTTTCCCTTGGATGACCTTTTCCGCCCTGTTTTGTGATTTTTTTTCATAACCACAGGTTGAAGTTTATCTGACAATACTGCTGTAGCCTATGATTGTCAAAATCTCCTTGTGTGCCTGTCTCCATAACAACGGAAGAGAAGGGTGGGGAAAGGAAAAAATGGGGAGAGAGTGGGGGATGGGAGGGTGGGGGGGAGAAGAAAGATGGGGGTGGGATTGGCGGAAAGAAGGCAACGAAAGGTGTGTTGGTTCAGACATATAACGTCACGAGAAGAAGCCATCTGTCGCGCTGTGACCAAGCTCTCTGGAACGTGCTTTTTCTGGTACTTGTTTCTCGCAGTGTCAAGTGAATTCATGCTGGCAACAGCCCAGCTGATCAGCACCAGGGCTACTTCTCTTGGGGAGACATCTAGATGGGATGTAGAGATGTACCTAATCTTGTTTTTCAGAAATAGTATCATACGTTTTGTTAGCGATATAAGCATTCGCTGTTGTCAGAAGGTACATGTTGGCCTTCTACCCATGTCGTGAGGTTAAATACCAGCAACCAATCAACAATTGAAAACACACACATACACACACACACACGCACGCACGCACGCACGCACGCACGCACGCACGCACGCACGCACGCACGTACGCACGCACGCACGCACGCACGCACGCACGCACGCACACACACACACACACACACACACACACACACACACACACACACACACACACAACACACACACTCTAGAGTGTTTCAAAAACATTTGAAGCCAATACTAAAATCAGTCTCATCTGATTTGTTCGTATATTGTCATGACAGACACTTTTGCAAAAACATGGTAAGCCAATATGTCACTCGTTCTTATTTGAAGTGTTTGTATTTTGGGGGGAAAGGGATTAAAAAAACCGTTGTCAACTGATGCTTTTATGTTTTCTTTGAGAAAAGCAATAATACAGAAAATATTGTGAACTATAGTAACAAACATTGTTACCTGATGTGATTGTTTATTTTCTTGAGAAGGGTTTCGTGCAATTTATCATAAACCAAAAAGTAGACCCGGGAATGATCGATGTTCATGATAAAGAAGGAGACACATTTTGGCAGATAATTACATATAGTCTGCTCCTACCATTTAATCTAATATTTCTCTCTCCCCATACGTATTACAGTTACGCTATTGCTAACGTAATGTGCTGTTCCCCTTTTGTGCATGTAGTTAATTCAATGATTCATTAAAAACTGACTTCATATCATCTAATGTCAACATGAAGTAAAACTGAAATTCTCTATCACACAGATTATGTCGTCAGCGCCTAGAGACCAGGGCCTACGATACCATCTTCCTGCAAGCAGCAATCGACCAGAAGAAGTAAATAGCATGCATAGCAGCGTACAACGCCCTATTAGCACTATGCCTTCACAGGACGACCCTTCCTTATTGAGCTTGTGATGAATAGGAATGGTTAGTGAGGGAAAAACTGTGCATGCAAACAATTCCCCCATCATGATCAACAATCATAACATAGCCAATATTTGGACAGGTCAAATGGAGCGGTTGGACAATGGAGTTGAAGAACAGGACATGAAAGTGTGAATATTATCCCTTTTACATACGGCATGTCAAAACCTTTGAACTCTCACAGGTAAACAGACCCAGTCGTTAAACCTGTTTTTCTATTTATTTCTCTATTCATTCATCGATTTACTTGCTCATAATCTGTTTCTTTATTTATTTATGTATTCATGTATCTTGGGTGACACCCATTAGAGGAGCGGGCCTAGCTGTGTTATTCAACTCACGGTGTCTAAGTGAGAACTACCACCTCACACAAATCAGTGATATTCCATTTTCATAAGAGCAAATCACAATCCGACAGCTTCAGCTTCCCAAATGTACACACACCCACGTGGAAACCCATACCCCCCCCCCCAAACACACACACACACACACACACACACACACACACACACACACACACACACACACACACACACACACAGAGAGAGAGATAGTCATAGGGACACAGAGTCAAACTAAGTAAGTAATGGACAGAGAAGAGAATACATCTGAATCAAGAGAAAAAAAGCACATGTTCACAAAATTTACATTGGCGAGTCCTCGGGGTGCCCATGAAGTACAGCCCCAATGACTGTGGAACTCTTCGTGCAGGACTTCCAACACATCTAAAGCTAAGAGCAGAGACCTGGCCTGCTGACACATCGACGAAGAAGAAGCTCTGTGGATCTGTGGGGAGGGAGTGGGGGCTTCACAGTACAGCAACCTTCGTCAGTACCTTTGGGGTTCCTGTCACAGTATACGTAGATGAAGAGGAGAAGCAGGAAAAATGCTTTGTGGGGAAGACAGTGCATGAAGTCAGCAGATAGAAACAGTTTCGCTAAGCGTGATCGATGGATTTCGAACACTAACTGCTAGTATGTACGCTGACTATAGATAATGTCTCTTTCTATTTGCAGACATATCCATGTGAATATATTTCCATGTCATTAAATATCGTGTCCTCTTTAAGTATACATCAGGGAACTGTTGGTCAGTTTGGTGTGTTGTGCTTTGTGGAAACTCCGTGAAGAACGTGCCAGAAGCTGATTGCTGCCAGTAGCAGCTTTTGAACATTTCCCTCCTGAAGAATATGCTCACAGATAGGACTGGGACATCCCAATACAAATTAATCTTTTTTTCTCTGTCATTTAGTTCTAGCCAAGATGAACGGAATGTTTTTGTTTGCTCTGAGGCTAATCAATGTGCATAAGTAATTTTGTTCCTAAAGAAGATGATCTCAAACAGGATCGGGAGATCCTCATATACAGACTTTTTGGTGACATTCTAGCTTCAATAGACAAATGTTTGATCTTATGTAAACCAGTCTTTATCAATACATCTGGTCAATGTTGTAACCCAGTGTATCTGCACTGAATATAAGTATCATTCACATTACTTCCTTTGTGAGCTTTTATTGCCTTGTGGTCATATGGGAATCGTCTCACGAACCTGTCGAACGAATTCTTCTGTTCATTCGTTTTACAACTCGACAGCCAACTCGGCGATGAAGTATTAGAGTCAATGGCTCCGATTTTATGTCACGTCTAGTGTACTGTCCAAGTCAGAGCGTGTGAGTGTTCCCATGGGTAAAAGTTTCCACTCTGAATGGAGAAACGAAGAACAGTGTGCTATTATGGTCAACTTAAGGAAAGACACCAATCCAGGATGCTGAGAAAGGGCCAATAGAAAACGAAAAACCGTCTTTTCCAAATGGTTGTGTTGCCGGTGTGGCTTTTAAAGATGCTTCCGTACTGGTCGTCATTTGCTGATGAACAATACGAATGGTCATATGAAGCGAACATGGGGGTGTTTTATAGATATTTAGGGAGGGGGAAGAAGGGAGGAGGAACGAAGGCAGAGTATTAGAGAAAGTGCGGGAGACATTTATATTTGCATATGTATGAAGAGGAAAAAAAAACAGGGAGCAGAACCAGAACTTACATGCAATTCAATATCACGAGTTTAAACATGAAAAATGTTGCCAACAGTTTTTTTTATTTTATTTTATTAACCACTACCAATTTGTATGCGAAAAAAGTTATCGGTGCGTGATGTGTGCATTTGTACACTCCATCACTCTAGCCCTCACCTTCCAGCACAGCTCCCACCCCATGTGCCTTTCTAATTGTCCAAACACTTAAAAGGTTAAAGGATAAAAGGTGAAAGTTCCCCAGCCTAATGTCTACAAGGCAGTGAAATGTCAGAGGTTCATCATATGTCTACAAGGCAGTGAAATGTCAGAGGTTCATCATATGTCTACAAGGCAGTGAAATGTCAGAGGTTCATCATATGTTGGACACGGCATGACAGAAGACACAGCTCTTCCTTCTCCGTCCACTGTCTTCTGCAAACGCTCTAACCCCGTCACAATGCCCCCCCCCCCCCCCCTCCTTTTTATTTTATTTAGAAAGCTGTTATCGATAAAAGAAACGTTTTCGGAGTTTGGGTAGAAACTTGACAAAGGCCATAATTCTCTTGATGCAGAAAATCGCCATTGTTGAAGACTTACGAAATAAGGGAAATCATTTTCAGATATTTCCCGGTATGAATGACCTCTCATGTATGTCATATTAGATAGAGAAAACCTTGCACCATTCTTCACCATTATGCAGTCCTTGACCTTACCACAGGTGTTTTAGTCTGCCACAGTTGAATGAGCAATCAAGAGGGCCAACAGATTAGTCTGCCACAGTTGAATGAGCAATCAAGAGGCCAACAGATTAGTCTGCCACAGTTGAGTGAGCAATCAAGAGGCCAACAGATTAGTCTGCCACAGTTGAGTGAGCAATCAAGAGGCCAACAGATTAGTCTGCCACAGTTGAGTGAGCAATCAAGAGGCCAACAGATAGTCTGCCACAGTTGAGTGAGCAATCAAGAGGCCAACAGATTAGTCTGCCACAGTTGAGTGAGCAATCAAGAGGCCAACAGATTAGTCTGCCACAGTTGAGTGAGCAATCAAGAGGCCAACAGATTAGTCTGCCACAGTTGAATGAGCAATCAAGAGGCCAACAGATTAGTCTGCCACAGTTGAGTGAGCAATCAAGAGGCCAACAGATTAGTCTGCCACAGTTGAGTGAGCAATCAAGAGGCCAACAGATTAGTCTGCCACAGTTGAATGAGCAATCA
The DNA here is from genome assembly GCA_018398815.1 of Conus ventricosus. Lineage (NCBI taxonomy): Eukaryota > Metazoa > Mollusca > Gastropoda > Neogastropoda > Conidae > Conus > Conus ventricosus. The sequence goes on from CM031602.1 coordinate 5,157,441, forward strand.
AGAGGCCAACAGATTAGTCTGCCACAGTTGAGTGAGCAATCAAGAGGCCAACAGATTAGTCTGCCACAGTTGAGTGAGCAATCAAGAGGCCAACAGATTAGTCTGCCACAGTTGATGTGAGCAATCAAGAGGCCAACAGATTAGTCTGCCACAGTTGAAGTGAGCAATCAAGAGGCCAACAGATTAGTCTGCCACAGTTGAGTGAGCAATCAAGAGGCCAACAGATTAGTCTGCCACAGTTGAGTGAGCAATCAAGAGGCCAACAGATTAGTCTGCCACAGTTGAGTGAGCAATCAAGAGGCCAACAGATTAGTCTGCCACAGTTGAGTGAGCAATCAAGAGGCCAACAGATTAGTCTGCCACAGTTGAGTGAGCAATCAAGAGGCCAACAGATTATCTGCCACAGTTGAGTGAGCAATCAAGAGGCCAACAGATTAGTCTGCCACAGTTGAATGAGCAATCAAGAGGCCAACAGATTAGTCTGCCACAGTTGAGTGAGCAATCAAGAGGCCAACAGATTAGTCTGCCACAGTTGAGTGAGCAATCAAGAGGCCAACAGATTAGTCTGCCACAGTTGAGTGAGCAATCAAGAGGCCAACAGATTAGTCTGCCACAGTTGAGTGAGCAATCAAGAGCCAACAGATTAGTCTGCCACAGTTGAGTGAGCAATCAAGAGGCCAACAGAGAGTCTGCCACAGTTGAGTGAGCAATCAAGAGGCCAACAGAGAGTCTGCCACAGTTGAGTGAGCAATCAAGAGGCCAACAGATTAGTCTGCCACAGTTGAGTGAGCAATCAAGAGGCCAACAGATTAGTCTGCCACAGTTGAGTGAGCAATCAAGAGGCCAACAGAGAGTCTGCCACAGTTGAGTGAGCAATCAAGAGGCCAACAGAGAGTCTGCCACAGTTGAGTGAGCAATCAAGAGGCCAACAGATTAGTCTGCCACAGTTGAGTGAGCAATCAAGAGGCCAACAGAGAGTCTGCCACAGTTGAGTGAGCAATCAAGAGGCCAACAGATAGTCTGCCACAGTTGAGTGAGCAATCAAGAGGCCAACAGATTAGTCTGCCACAGTTGAGTGAGCAATCAAGAGGCCAACAGAGAGTCTGCCACAGTTGAGTGAGCAATCAAGAGGCCAACAGATTAGTCTGCCACAGTTGAGTGAGCAATCAAGAGGCCAACAGAGAGTCTGCCACAGTTGAGTGAGCAATCAAGAGGCCAACAGAAAGACAGGGACTGAACGAATTACCAAGGAACCAAAGAATCCAAGCAAAGCAGACAAGCGGGTGTGGAAATATACAAGGAAAACGTTGCCAAGCAAAAATCGAACCACCCAGATAGCCAGCTGACTAGCCAACTCTTTAACCAACCACCTGATTAACCAGCTACTTACCAACTTCCTGATCAACTTTGCTTTTATGGAGAACCCACTTCTGTTTACATTGAACCAGTTACACTACCAATCAATCAGTCAACCAACCAACCAACCAACCAACCAACCAACCAACCAACCAACCAATCAACCAACCAACCAACCAACCAACCAACCAACCAAGCAATCACAATGTTGATTTTAAGTTTACAATCAATCACGATCATACCATATAATCGTGTCTTCTGCTAAACAAAGGATCAAATACAGCTAAGTATTCAACAAAATTATAACAAACTGGCTAACTACTCTTAAATATATCTTGCCAATAATTCAAACCAAGGCCTTTTGAATTTATCATTTTATGATACCTCAAGCAAGGAAAGCCTTCAGACAGTTTCCACAATAACAGTCCCCTCTGCTCCCTCCAGTTAGTTAATCAATTCACCATCAATTTTCCTACATATTAACCACAACACGCTAATAAGCTCGAACAGATAAATACATGGGTGCAACAAATTGTGTACCGTCAAAGTAAACTGGTGACTCAAGATTCAAAATGTATTCCAAAAATCGCCTATTGTAGTACACAGAGAGAAAGATGTATTAAAAAAATCACCTATTGTAGTACACAGAGAGAAAGATGTGTTCCAAAAATCACCTATTGTAGTACACAGAGAGAAAGATGTATTCCAAAAAATCACCTATTGTAGCACACAGAGAGAAAGATGTATTCCAAAAATCACCTATTGTAGCACACACAGAGAAAGATGTATTCCAAAAATCAGCAATTGTAGTACACAGAGAGAAAGATGTATTCCAAAAATCACCTATTGTAGCACACACAGAGAAAGATGTATTCCAAAAATCACCTATTGTAGTACACAGAGAGAAAGGTGTATTCAAATAATCACCTATTGTAGCACACAGAGAGAAAGATGTATTCCAAAAATCACCTATTGTAGTACACAGAGAGAAATTTGTTTCCCAAAAATCACCTATTGTTGTACACAGAGAGAAAGATGCATTCCAAAAATCACCTATTGTAGTACCCAGATTATCTGGAACACGATTCTCATGACTGCCTGCTGATGCTGGAACTACAGCAGAACCAATATGTGTCGGGCTGTGCACGGGAGATCCAGAACGAGCAGCTTGAGGGCAATGAACTGAGAGGGAACATAAGGTATGACCCAAAAAAAAAAAGAGAAGAAGAGGGGAGGAGGAGTGAGAAAGGGGGAGCATGAGGGAGGAGGGTACGCGTCAAACGGTGCACGTGACAAACGGATCGTCAGTCAAGGACCGATATAGTACAAACCTTTCCCGACTTGGGCGTTTCACGCAAAGTCCTCACTGGAAACAGATCTTTGGCAGACCATAATTATGCCCTTTCCGTGCAGGGGGGAAACTGAAAATAGGCCATGCTGCCAACACCCTGTTTTCTCCCGCTCCTTGCGTCAGCTCCACCCTCTTTCCCATCAAGAAATGCATGCTTCACCTTGTTTGAATACATTACTCTCTTGTCACGCAAACAAAATGTGAATGCCTCTCGCCCTCTTGCTGGGAACCCCAGTCCCACCCCTTCCATAATTCATGTAGGGTCAATTCCTTCCATGTGGCTCAGAAGCAGCAAATTGCTTTACTTGTTGTTCATGCCGGAGGTCCGACACGGCTGAGCTGGGAAAAATAAAATTCCCATGTCACAGGAAGTGAAAATCCCCACGTTGACCAGCTAAGGAGAAAACCTGACATCTGACATAGAGCAATGAGTCAATAATGTATCGGGCATACGAAGAATGAAAGTTGGGGTTATCATCATCGCTAAGATTCTAAATCAATGTAAAGACAGCCACTTACAAGTGTATGTCTGTATCTACAGCAAGCCCATACATTTGCACAGTCTAAATACAAGCACAATGGACTGCAGTTCAAGAACCATAGAACAAAATTACGTTACGCGAGTTCACGTGTTTCAAGGGAGATTTTCTTTGAAAACCCGTGCTGGCCAGCGCCAGAAGTTTGAGTTTATATCCAATGTTTCTTCTCACTGCAAATCAGCACACATGATTTGAATTGTGCATGATATAAATATGTATTATTCCTTAAGAGTGAATCTAGGAGGATCAGAGGTTGCTAGAATATCTGTCCAAGGCTGGAATTGTATGATGTTTGCATCGCAGATGCTCCCTGTCCGACTTCCATTCTCTAACTAAGTTTCTTTCTTTTTTTTAACATCAGGGTTATAAGGCAATCTCCTGCTCTGATCTTCACTGGAAGATTAGCTCAATCGGCATGTAAAAACAACAAATATTGAAAAATAAAGGTGACTCTTGCACCTATGATGAAGAAGCCATGTGCACGTTACTCCATAGTCATACTGTCGGTATTACACCCATTCGTCTAGCACTCATGCAGACAAGAGGCTCGCGAGAAGGAACTGTGTGCTTCATGTGTGGGCAGGGCTGGATGGGGAAGGGATAGAAGTAAACGGAAGAAGGAGTGGCTTGAATGTGTTTGACTAGAGTGAATGGCGAGTCTGCAGTGGATTGAGTTGCTAGTGCAATATATTGCGCTTTACGACTCATTATGACGACTATGACGACGATGATAATAATCATAATGATTATCACCAGTAGTAGTAGTAGTAGTAGTAGCAGTAGTAGTAGTAGTAGTAGTAGCAGTAGTAGTAGTAGTGCTAGTAGTATAGTAGTAGCAACAGTAGTAGTAGCAGCAGCAGCAGCAGCAGCAGCAAAAGCAGCAGCAGCAGCAGTAGTAGTTGCAGTAGTTGTAATAGTAGTAGCAGTAGCAGTAGTAGAAGTAGCAGCAACAGTAGCAGCAGCAGTACTAGTAGTTGCAGCACTAGAAGCAGAAGACGTAGTAGTAGTATCAAATGTCCCCATCTCATATCTCTGCCTGCATAGTGGTATTTTCCTTCACAGAAGATCGGAAGAAAATATTTTTACTTAAGGTCAGTATTTAGCATATTTCGAAATGAAGAGCACACT
>CM031602.1:5164314-5206814 GCA_018398815.1 Conus ventricosus
TAGACTCACAGTGATCTGAACGTGGTGGTGTTGGCTCAGAGTGATTCTGAACGTGGTGGTGTTAGGACTCAGAGTGATTCTGAACGTGGTGGTGTTAGGACTCAGAGTGATTCTGAACGTGGTGGTGTTAGGACTCAGAGTGATTTGTGGTTCTGACGTGGGAAATTTCAAGGTTCACATTTGAAAGTCTGTTTTGAAAATGCATTCCTTTGAATTGATATTTCGCAAAATGCAGTGCCTATGATATCCAACTGTTAAACGTATATCCCAAGCCAAAGAGCCATGTTCGTGCTTTTTAACTCTGAAAATGTGAGCTTTAACTCTTGCTGTTGGTTCGTGCTTTTGGGCTATTCGTATTTTTGGGCGTCTTCGAGGACAGGATACGAGAGATAGGCAGGGAGCTGGTGCGATGAAGGGGGGGGGGGGGGGGGGGGGAGGGGGAAGAAGGGGGAGGACAGCATGAGGGTGAGGGGGTGACGGTTGTGAGTGGCTCTGAGTTGATGTCTCATTGTTCAGCCTTTGCATGAGATACTAGGTGTCATCTTCAAATGACAAGGATAGCTTCAACTTGTAAAACGATTCTTTCTTCCATTGAAATTCGGTACGTGTGTTTCGAGGTCATTCACCTCGTATGCCACACAGGGGCAGGAAATATTTTGATGATGATGATGAAAGACACTGTCCTTTTGTCAGATTCCATGTTACACATACTTGTAGACATACCTGTTTAGTGTGTGTGTGTGTGTGTGTGTGTGTGTGTGTGTGTGTGTGTGTGTGTGTGTGTGTGTGTGTGTGTGCGCGTGCGTGTGTGCGTGCGTACGTGCGTACGTGCGTGCGCGCTCGCGCGTGTGTGTATGTGTATGTGTAGGCTCGATGGACGGGATGGGGGCGGAAGAAAGGGGAAAAGGGGGTGTTAGTGAAGGGGAGTTTTCAGGGAGGGGGGGGGGGGGAGTTGGAAGTGAACAGTGGTGTGTTGTGTAGTGTGTGGTGTAGGATGTGAGAGTGGACGTGCAATCCCATTATCTAGGTCTCCTTCCTTTCCGTTCTTCAGTTATTCTGTGTCGTCACCCTCCAACCCCTCCGCCCTTCCTCCCTCCCCTCCCTCACCTTCGTCTCTTGTTTCCAAGTGTCTTTGCACCCTCCTTTGCACCATCGTTATGATTTTGCGCGTGGGGGTTGACGGGTCGTAGCGTAAGTCAGTCATTCAAATGGTTTTGAAACAAGTTTAAAAGATATATCCTTGACCTGTAATCACAATTTGGTTCATAGTTGTGCCTGTAACAGGAGCGGAATGTCAGCTAAAGTAGTGGCAGAAATTAACAGCTCTTTTTCAGATTGTGACAGTTCAGAGCATGCAGAGGGTTGGAAGATTCCAACATATACAAATCTTTCTTTTTATTTCACGATTTTTAATTCCCAGGTATAAATCCGAAATTCGTTCAGGAGAAGTTCGGAATCATACACTTTATCTCTGCTACCATGACACCCACATCTGATGTATACTCGCCTTCTTTTGTTTCATTATTTTCTTATTTTGGATATATTATGCTAATGTGTTCAGTGGAAGCCTGAACTCATACATATCATCTATAATGCCACTCCCAGTGCCTGCACACAATATTCAGCGATACTTGCGTCTTTTAAGGGGGAAATTGTTTTGCCATTTCTTCTTTTCATTGGGCATGTTTGCATCGTCAGATGTGGTGAAAGGAGACATCCATTCATTTATACTACAGTCAGACACCGCGGTCAGGCTGGCCTACTGTAAGCACCAGTGGTTCCAGTCTGATGCTATATGGGACATGCCATTAGCTCCGACAGTCTGAGTGCTCTCTGGAGCACAATATTCCACATGGAAGTCATCGAGATGCTATGTATTTACTTATTCATTGCCCACTGAATGAGCTATGGAAGGTGGAGAATAAGAGCAGAATAACACTTGAACAAGGACAGGAATCAGAAGATCTAGAAAACCAAGTTAAAATTATAATTCCCTAATCTTTGAAAAAAATATTCACTTCTAACTTTGAACAACCAGTCGGTTATAATTCTATACAGTACGCAGACAAGAGCTGGGTTTCATCGGGGCAAGAGATCGCCAAACAGCTATTTACAAGCACTTGCAAGCACTTGCTAGCACTTGCTAGCGCCTGGGGCGTTTGTCTGATGATTGCATGGCCCCTGGACGTGTGTGCAATACAAAAGGACAAATGATGCATTAAGCAACAAGATACACTTTGTCATTGCTATCAAAAGCAAACACTTTACAACACCCAGCGTTCCCCATCTCAGAGGAGGTAATTCTGAATTTGTGTTTCATAATGCAGACCCTTGAAGCTTGTCTGATGACTAGTGCTATAAATCAGCTTATAAGAACTTTCATTTATTCCAAACACGAATATGTGTGTATTATTTGGAGAGTAATCATAAGGATAGCAAGCATCATTGGAATCGTCTACATTTTATGCATAAGAAAATGTTCTGTTTCTGACGTCAAAAGCTCTATGATCTGTATTGATTCTATTTTTAACTGTAGCACTTGAAAACTTCACTCTGCTGCCTCCTTCTATGAACATTCCTTTCTCTCTGCCAGAGCGCGTTCTGTCAACTTTGTTCCCTTCCCATCCACTCCTTCTCCAGCCGCCCCTTCAAATCTTTAATCCATTTTTTATATCTGTATGCATCTCATTGTTTTTTTTTCTGTTTCTGGTCTTTTCTGTGTATTTACATTTGAAAAAATGGACACATTTCTTCCATTCAATGTGGCTTTCTAATACATGTCATCACTTTGAGTTGGAAACAGTGCATCGCTTGTGCCACTCTGCATCAAGATGTAGAAACACAGCCAGTTTAGGAATGTTGGGAACACTACTTGTCAGTGATCCATATTAAGCGACTGTGTTTCGTGTCTTTTTGCAACTTTGCAGTTGCATTTGACTTTTAGCAGACAGGTTGTTGTAGCGTATCTAGCACAGCTTCAGCAGCTTATGAGGCCTGTTCGGCTTGTCATCATCTAGCACAGCTTCAGCAGCTTATGAGGCTGTTCGGCTTGTCATCATCTAGCACAGCTTCAGAGCTATGAGGCCTGTTCGGCTTGTCATCATCTAGCACAGCTTCAGCAGCTTATGAGGCCTGTTCGGCTTGTCATATTAGCACAGCTTCAGCAGCTTATGAGGCCTGTTCGGCTTGTCATCATCTGCACAGCTTCAGCAGCTTATGAGGCTGTTCGGCTTGTATATCTAGCACAGCTTCAGCAGCTTATGAGGCCTGTTCGGTTGTCATCATCTAGCACAGCTTCAGCAGCTTATGAGGCTGTTCGGCTTGTATCATCTAGCACAGCTCAGCAGCTTATGAGGCCTGTTCGGCTTGTCATCATCTCTTCATGTGCCCATCTCCAAAACAACAGAACAGGAGGATGAGGAAAGGGAACGGATGGAGGAGAGTAGAGGGGATGAGGAAGGGGGTGAAAAGAGAGAGGGAGAAGGTGACGTCAGTGTAGGTTTAGACATCTGACGTCACAAGTAGAGGCGATCTGTTGCGCTGTGAACAAGCTCCTTTTTTCTCTGACATGTAGTTTTTCGTTCTGATTTTCTGTACGCGTTTCTCATGGGGTCAAGTGAATTCACGTTTGTGAACAAGTTCTCTGACATGTGTTTTCTCTGGTACGCGTTTCATGGGGTCAACTGAATTCACGTTTGTGAACAAGCTCTCTGACATGTGTTTTCTCTGGTACGCGTTTCTCATTGGGTCAAGTGAACTGATGTTGTGAACAAGTTCTCTGACATGTGTTTTTCTTGGTACGTGTTTCTCATGGGGTCAAGTGAACTCATGTTGTGAACAAGTTATCTGACACATGTTTTCTGTGGTGCGTGTTTCTCATGGGGTCAAGTGAATTCATGTTTGTGAACAAGTTCTCTGACACATGTTTTCTGTGGTACGTGTTTTTCTGCCATGGGGTTCAGGTGTTTCTCATGGGGTCAAGTGGATTCATGTTGGCAACAGCTACGCTGGCCACGACAAGGGCGATTTCTCTTTGGGACAGGGCCACGTAAGCATATGCCTGTTTCTCCAACAGCCTCAGCTTCTCGAATGAGCACACACACATGCGCGCACGCGCACGCGCGCGCGGCACACACACACAGATTCACACACATGCGCACACATCTACACACATATGTTCTGTGTGTGTGTGTGTGTGTGTGTGTGTGTGTGTGTGTGTGTGTGTGTGTGCGTGTGTGTGTGTTCTCTCTCTCTCTATCTCTCTGTCTGTCTGTCTCTTCTCTCTCTCTCTCTCTCTCTCCATCTCTCTCTCTCTCTTTCATCTGTCACACACAACTCACACATACGCACACACACATACACATTCTCTCTCTCTCTCTCTCTCTCTCACACACACACACACACACAATCACACACACACACACACACACACACACACACACACACACCACACACACACACACACACACACACACACACACACACACACCACACACCACACACACTGACTGACTGACTGAAACCATTTATTGTCAGATTAACATAGTGTTGTACTCACACACACACACACACACACACACACACACACACCACACACACACACACACACACACACACACACACACACACACACACACACACACACACCACACACGTATGTTTGTTTTCATTGATGTAGTTGTTGTTTTTGTTCGTCTAATATCACCAGAGTGGATAGACGTTAAATTTGAAACTAACACAAACACGCACACACACACACACACACACACACACACACACACACACACACACACACACACACACACACACACACACACACACACACACACACACACACACACACACCACTCACACACACACACACACACACACACACACACACACACACACACACACACACACACACACACACACACACACACAACACACACACAAAGAGGTGCGCTCGCGCTCGGAGCTTCTTGAAGATAACACAGCACGTGTAAAGCAATACCATCTAAATGTTTCATGGTCTCTTCGTCATTGTTCTATAGGCCATTCGATCCTGCTATGCACGAGGTTCCACTTCATCAACAGAAACTTCTCCGATTCCCTGGCAAAGTCTGGCAGCAGCCGGACATCTAAATTAAAAACTCGTTGGAGAGGCTCGGGTGGGAAATGTGTACACTTCTGGGTTGGTCCTTGGATCCATGAATGATGAATTAACTAAGACCATCAACTGCTGAGAAGTGGTGTTGGGAGATATGGGGTGGAGTAGTGAGGAGAAGAGGGGGCGGGGAAAAGTATGGGGTTTGTCTGAAGGGAGGTAGTTTCTTTTCAAATATTTCTTCTTTTTTTTCTCGTGCATTTTTGCTTGACTCTGTAAGTCAGTTAAACGGATTTGCCAAAACGCGATTTCAGTTTTAGATTCTTTCATTAAGAATTTCTCGCTACGTATGGTCCATCCTGTCATAAACATACTAAGCTCAGAAGGAAAAGTAAATAAATAATCGTGAAAAAAATGAACGAAGAAGGATCGGAGGGAAGGTGGCCAATGATTTACACACACACATCAGATCCCGGACCATGCGAAAACCCAGTGAGTTGAATCAGATCTGTTGAGACAGAGTGCCACCTTGGGAAACATGAATGATTGACACTATCCTCTGCCACATACTCTTACTATCAATCACGTGTTTTTCTATTAGCAGATGTTTGCATTTCCATGTCATTAAATTTGGCGTCCTCATCATGTATACATTGGCTGAATAATCTTTCAATCTGCCCTCAAGCTAATGTGCTGCCACTTGTGGACGAGAAGAATGTGCCAGACTTTGATTGCTTCCTCAGCTTGCAAGCATTTCGCTAGGTAAAGAATATGTTCGGAGACAGGACTGGGAGATCCCCATACGAAGTAATCCTTTTTATGTTGTTCGGTTCTAGCCACGATGAACAGAATGCCCTACATTGACACCGAGGAAGATCAAGGTGCATTAGTAATCTTCTTTCAGAAGAATATGTCCCCAAATGGATGGGGAGATCCGAATGCGTAGATTTTTTTTTCCATTTCTTTACGTTCAAGCCCCAGTGGCCAGAATGTTTTATGTTGTGCTTATGAAGACCAGTACATATGGAGGAATCTTGTCAATATTGTAATCCACCATGGCTTCACTGGATACAGATAGTCATTTCCTCCGTAAGCTTCGAGACCATTTTCATGTGGTCACTGGGGAGTGCTAATTCGATATATTGAAAGTATTCCTCTGCTTATTCGCTCCTCAGCCGGACAGCCGAGACGGAGACAAGTGTCACAAATCAATGCTTCCGATTATATTTCACGTCCAGTGTACTGTCTGAGCCAGACACTGTGAGTGTTCCCTTGGGTGACATATCCCACACTGAATTGAGGAATGGGGAACCGGTGTGTTATCATGGTCAATTGAAGGACAGACAGCAATATCCGCTTCTGAGAAAAGGACTGGCAGAAAAACTCTATCAGTTTTAGTTGTTAACGGGTGTTGAATGTGATATTGCAAGCAGCGACAGTGCCGGGTGTCAATTGCTGATAAACTAGGAGAATAGTCATGTGAAAAGATGGAGGTTTTGATCGATGTTTGGGAAAGGGAATGGAGGAGAGGGCACAGAGACAAAGAACTGGGCGAAGTAGGGCAGACATTTACATTTGCATGATATCTTTCAAGAGATACCAGAGAACAGATTCAGAATTTACACGAAATCTAATGTGACGACTGTACGATGATGAAAAACGTTGCCAACAGTTTCCTTTTAACCGCTAGTAATATATCTATATGTTGTGAAAAACAGAAAGTCCAAGATGAGTGATGTATATGGATTTAATCTCCCCTACCTCCTATCCTTTAACCCTTACCGCAACTCCACCCACGCACCTTGTTCAGTTTCCAGAGCTTAAAAGGTTAGAGGATAAAAGCTTAAAGTGCCACAGCCTAAGGATAAAAGCTTAAAGTGCCACAGCTTTAGGATTAAAAGCTTAAAGTGCCACAGCTAAGGATAAAGCTTAAAGTGCCACAGCCTAAGGATAAAAGGTTGAAGTGCCACAGCCTAAGGAAAAGCTTAAAGTGCCACAGCCTAAGGATGAAAAGTTTAAAGTGCCACAGCCTAGGATAAAAGCTTTAAAGCTGCCACGCCTATTGGACCATGGGGGCAGTGACCTGTCAGAGGTACCCATATCGGGGCGCAGCATGGCAGAGGACGATGCTCCCTTCCCTTTCGCCGCCCTTTGCAAACCCTCCAGCCATTGGACAGTAGCCCACTTTTCCATGATTACCATGAACAAAACAAATGTTTGCAGGGTTTGGACAGAAACTTGATAGGGTTCATTGTCAAAACCGGTGATGCGAATTACCTTTCTTGTTGTATATGCTGGAGAACCGACATCGCTTAGCTGAGAATAACGAAGCCCCATGTAACAGAAAGTGGAACGCCTATGTAACCAGCTAAGGAGAAAAACCCCTAACCTTAACATTGAGCAGCAAGTCAGTCAAACGAGTGTAATCATACCCTAACCTTAACATTGAGCAGCAAATCAGTCAAACGAGTGTAATCATACCCAAACCTTAACATTGAGCAGCAAATCAGTCAAACGAGTGTAATCATACCCTAACCTTAACATTGAGCAGCAATCAGTCAAACGAGTGTAATCATTGCCTAACCTTAACATTGAGCAGCAAATCAGTCAAACGAGTGTAATCATACCCTAACCTTAACATTGAGCAGCAAATCAGTCAAACGAGTGTAATCATTGCCTAACCTTAACATTGAGCAGCAAATCAGTCAAACGAGTGTAATCATACCTAACCTTAACATTGAGCAGCAAATCAGTCAAACGAGTGTAATCATTGCCTAACCTTAACATTGAGCAGCAAATCAGTCAAACGAGTGTAATCATAGCCTAACCTTAACATTGAGCAGCAAGTCAATCAAACAAAATAATCAAAACATAGAAAAGGAACGGGTTGTGTGTTGTGTGTGTTGGGGGGGGAGGGGGGGGGGGAGGGGGGAGGAGTTGGTGGTTCATCAACGCAAAAATTATTAGCCACCATAACAAAGCATTTACAAGCACTCCACAAGTCTTGAGCTTGCCATATCATTTACAGTCTCTAAACACAAGCACAACGACGCAGTTAGTTCAAGAACCAACCAACAAGAAGGACTGAAAGAACGGCTGAGACAACTGCATTACACTGGTCCATGTTTACGTGTCCCAGCGGAGGTCCTTCAGAACCCCATACCAGCCAGTGCCTACACACAGACTTTGTCCAGTGTCTCCTCTTGCTGCGGATAAGCTTACAGGAACTTTGTTAATATAACATGGCAATACGTTATTCCTAAAGAATGATTCTGGGAAGATTACAGCTGTTTAGAATTCGACTCTCCGAGGCTGAATTTTGTGACTTTCGCGTAACAGAATGTCCCCCCATCTAATCTCTGTTTTCTAAATGATTGTCTTCCTTTAATATCAAGGATATACGCCTATCTCCTACTCTGATCCTTTAGGGAAAATAACCCCAATCTATTCATGAAAATAAAGAATCAACAAAAAGCTGACTCTTGTTCCCATACTAACGCTGAGAGCATTGCACCCATTCATCTACCACTCATGCAGACAACAGGCATACGGTGCAGAAACTGTTACACTTTCTGCCTTGTTTCAAACGTATAAGTTTTGTCATGCAAACAACATGTGCATGCCTCTTTCCCTTCTGCTGTTATTCTGATCGTCCCTTTCCATAATTCATGTAGCGTAAATCATCCGAAGTGACTTAGAACAAGACAGTTGCCTTTATTGTTGTATATACTGGATGACTGGCACAGGTTAGCCACGAAGGTCAAAATCATCATGTCGCAGAAGGTGAAAACCCTATTTTGACCGGTCTAGCGTGCAACATTAGGGTAAGCAGTGAGTCAGTGACAATCCAGCGGGCACACAAACGATGGAGCAGGAGGGTATCGTCATTGCAAAGATTCTTAACCAAAATAATAACAGCCATTTATAAGCACTTGCCTGTGTTTAAAACTTTTCCATATAGTTACACGGTCTCTGAACACAAGCATAACAGACGTGGAGCGACCACAAAGCAGACAACAAGACAGACTGAGGAATGAATGCCGACAATGCATTACACGGCCCGCCAGGTGTTCACGTGTCCCAGGGGAGGCTTTCTGAACCTTTGCTTTTCAATGCCAGCCTCAAAGCATTTTCCCAGTGCCTCTTCCCATTGCAAATCAGCTTACAGAAACGTTATTATGCATAATATACTTCCATAAATGATTCTGGGAAGATTAAAGATAATTAGAATCCGGTCTCCCAGTTGTAATAGTGTAATTTTTGCGTAACGGTATGTCCTTGCGATTTCCATTTTCAGTTTTCTTTCTTTAACATCAGGGATATAAGACTGTCTCTTGCTCCAATCGTAGCGGGAAGATAAACAGAAAAAAAACTTGATAAATATTCAACAAGCAAGGTGACTGTGGCGCCCATCGTGAAGCAGTCGCATGCGTGTAACTCCATGCTTACATTGATCGCGGTATACCATTCATCTAGCACTCACACAGTCAAAGGCACACAGACAAAGAGAAAGGTCAGTACGCTTCATGTCTGGGCAGCGGTGTGAAAGAAAGGGATGGAAGTAATGAGAGGAAGGAATGGTTTTAGAGTGTATTTAACTTTGGTGAAAGGTGTGTGCACATGGCATTGAGGATATTCTGCAAGTTGTTGTACTTTAAAACATGAGTTATCATCATCACCATCACGATCATCATCATTATTCATCATCATCATCATCATCATCATCATTCATCATTCATCATCATCATCATATCATCACCACCACCATCATCACCATCGTTATCATTAATATTATTGTTATCTATTATTATTATTATTATTATTATTATTATTATTATTATTATTATTATTATTATTTATTATTATTGTCATCATCACCATCATCACCATTGTTGTTATATTATCATCATCATCATCATCACCATCCTCCTCCTCCTCCTCATTATTTATAGTAGCAGTGGAAGCAGAAAGTAGTAGTAGTAGTAGTAGTAGTAGTAGTAGTAGTAGTAGTAGTAGTAGTAGTAGTAGTAGTAGTAGTAGTAGTGGTGGTGGTGGTGGTAGTAGGAGTAGTAGTTGCAGCCGCAATAACAGTAGTAGTCGTTGTCGTAGTAATACTATCAAGTGTCCACATCTGACACCTGGTTCTCTATATAGTGCTATTTTCTTTTATGGAAGATCGCAAGAACTTTAACTTGGATAGGTATTTAGTATATTTCCCATACCTGAATCACAATTCATCTCAAGAGATATGCATTTGGATAGCTTGAAGGTGACATATCTTCGAATGTCATGCAGTCGTTAAACTATCCGTAGCCACCTCTCTCTTTCAACCTCTCTCTCTCTCTCTCTCTCTCTCTCTCTCTCTCTCTCCTCTCTCTCTCTCTCTCTCTCTCTCTCTCTCTCTCTCTCTCTCTCTCTCTCTCTCTCGCTCTCTCTCGCTGTCTATCAACTCGTCTACCACTTCGATCCGTCCCTCCTCCATCCCACCTCCATTCACATGTTCCGATCACGTTTTTTTTTTTAGTGCAAGGGCCGGATGGGAAAAAAACCATATATCTATGTGACAGTTACTCTTGGATGTAATTTTTATCATGATCAAAGGAAAATAAAGATTATCATCACCGTTGTCATCATCTTGCTGACTCTGTCTTCCACTAACCTTGCCCTTCTGTGTAAGAAATTCACTTTGACTTGGTGACGGCCCTGGCGTGGTCCCTTGTTGTCGGCTGGGCGACAAATAACAAGCACACTGAAATCCGCCCCCCCTCCCTCCCCCCCCCCCCCCCCCCCCCCATCTCCCTTCTCTGTCTGTCTTCGTCTGTCTGTCTGTCTGTCTCTATCTGTCTCTGTCTGTCGCTGTCTCTTTCTCTGTCTGTCCGTCTGTCTGTCTGTCTGTCTGTCTGTCTGTCTGTCTGTCTCTCTCTCTCTCTCTCTCTCTCTCTCTCTCTCTCTCTCTCTCTCTCATTCATCGTTCCTTTGATCCAAATGGTCAGAACTCCTGCGCACTGTTCCAGAGAGAGCTTGATCCTATTAAGCAATGTGTTTTCGCTTTATCGACAGAAAGCCTTCCGATGGCATCTTCTGCCAGCATCTGGAAGCTCGATACCTATTTGAGAGCCTGTGCCATCTTCTGCCGGCATCTGGAAGCTCAATACCTATTTAGAGCCTGTGCCATCTTCTCCCGGCATCTGGAAGCTCGATACCTATTTGAGAGCCTGTGCCATCTTCTGCCGGCATCTGGAAGCTCGATACCTATTTAGAGCCTGTGCCATCTTCTGCCAGCATCTTGAGCTCGATACCTATTTAGACCCTGTGCCATCTTCTCCCAGCATCTCAAAAACTCGATACCTATTTAGAGCCTGAAATGGAGCACTCTGGAAACAGGAGGAGAGGTATGGGATGGTGATGGGGTAGTGGTGGTGGTTGGAGGGGGGGGGGGGGGGGGGGGGGGTGGTTGGGAAGTGGGCTGGCATCCGAAGAGAGCAAGTTTTCAGCTTATGCTCAGGTTTAAAAAAATTATCTGAAAGTGGGGAAAAAGAATGAATTTAGAATATTTTAAAGTATTCCTACATGCACGCCGCACGCACGCACACACGCACGCACGCACGCACGCACGCGCGCGCGCACGCACGCACGCACGCACGCACACACACACACACACACACACACCACACACCCCACACACACATAACACACACACCCCACACACACACACACACACACACACACACACACTAACACACACACCACACCACACACACACACACACACAAAGCCACACATGCATGCACAGACGCAACCACGCATTCGTTCCAATTTCATCCAGTCATCTGCTGTGATTCCATCTTTGGTATACTAACTGGCTGCAATTTTCTTTGTTTGCTTTTTCTCCTACCCCTGTCAACGAGGGGATGCTAGGACTTAATACTTTCTATCAGGCTGTCCAGTTTGGTGCCTGCAGTATGCGTTCTCTGTGAGCTGAGGGGATGCTAGGGACTTAATACTTTCTATCAGGCTGTCACAGTTTGGTGCCTGCAGTATGGTTCTCTGTGAGCTGAGGGGTGCTAGGACTTTATACTTTCTATCAGGCTGTCACAGTTTGGTGCCTGCAGTATGCGGGTTTTCTGTGAGCTGAGGGGATGCTAGGATTAATACTTTCTATCAGGCTGTCAAGGGTTTTGGGGCCTAGGATTAATACTTTCTATCAGGCTGTCACAGTTTGGTGCCTGCAGTTGCGTTCTCTGTGACTGAGGGATGCTAGGACTTAATACTTTCTATCAGGCTGTCACCGTTTGGTGCCTAGGACTTAATACTTTCTATCAGGCCCGTCACGTTTGGTGCCTGCAGTATGCGTTCTCTGTGAGCTGAGGGGATGCTAGGACTTATACTTTCTATCAGGCTGTCACAGTTTGGTGCCTAGGACTTAATACTTTCTATCAGGCTGTCACAGTTTGGTGCCCCGCAGTATGCGTTCTCTGTGAGCTGAGGGGTGCTAGGACTTAATACTTTCTATCAGGCTGTCACAGTTGGTGCCTTGGACTTAATACTTTCTATCAGGCTGTCACAGTTTGGTGCCTGCAGTAGCGTTCTCTGTGAGCTGAGGGGATGCTAGGACTTAATACTTTCTATCAGGCTGTCAAAAGTTTGGTGCCTAGGACTTAATACTTTCTATCAGGCTGTCACAGTTTGGTGCCCGCAGTATGCGTTCTCTGTGAGCTGAGGGGATGCTAGGACTTAATACTTTCTATCAGGCTGTCACAGTTTGGTGCCCAGGTCTTAATTACTTTCTATCAGGCTGTCACAGTTTGGTGCCCGCAGTATGCGTTCTCTGTGAGCTGAGGGATGCAAGGAAATTATACTTTCTATCAGGCTGTCACAGTTTGGTGCCTAGGACTTAATACTTCTATCAGGCTGTCACAGTTTGGTGCCTGCAGTATGCGTTCTCTGTGGCTGAGGGGATGCTAGGACTTAATACTTTCTATCAGGCTGTCACGTTTGGTGCCTAGGACTTAAACTTTCTATCAGGCTGTCACAGTTTGGTGCCTGCAGTATGCGTTCTCTGTGAGCTGAGGGGATGCTAGGACTTAATTCTTTCATCAGGCTGTCACAGGGGTTTTGGGGCCTAGGACTTATACTTTCTATCAGGCTGTCACAGTTTGGTTTCCTGCAGTATGCGTTCTCTGTGAGCTGGGGGATGCTAGGACTTAATACTTTCTATAGCTGTCACAGTTTGGTGCTAGGACTTAATACTTTCTATCAGGCTGTCACAGTTTGGTGCTGCAGGTATGGTTCTTGTGAGCTGGGGGGGATGCTAGGACTTAATACTTTCTATCAGGCTGTCACAGTTTGGTGCCTAGGACTTAATTTCTTTTCTATCAGGCTGTCACAGTTTGTGCCTGCAGTATGCGTTTCTCTGTGAGCTGAGGGGATCTAGGACTTATACTTTTCAGGCTGACAGTTGGTGCTAGGATTAATACTTTTTATCAGGCTGTCACAGTTTGGTGCCTGCAGTATGCGTTCTCTGTGGCTGAGGGGATGCTGGACTTATACTTTCTATAGGCGACATTTGGTGCTGGACTAATACTTTTCAGGCTGTCCGTTGGTTTCCTGCAGTATGCGTTCTCTGTGAGCTGAGGGGATGAGGTTATACTTCTATCAGGCGTCCAGTTTGTGCTAGGACTTAATACTTTCTATCGGCTGTACAGTTGTGCCGCGTATGCGTTCTCTGTGAGCTGAGGCCCCTGTCACACACGATTATAAATAAATATTCGCTGGACGTACACGATCACATTACAGCACTCAGCACATATGACATATACACAATTATAAAGGAATATTCCAGTTCAATCCTTTCTCACACCATGGAGCGGTCCATCCTGCCCTGTCAAGTCCGCAGGAGCACCCTGTCGCACTAGGTGCTCCGAGCCGGGCTGGTTCTCGCAGGGAGTCGCCCAAAGCCGACACCCTCGACTCCCAAGCGGGCAGTGAAGAGAGGTGTCCCGGGGGGGGGGGGGGGGGGGGGGACGTAGCTGTTACTGGAGGTCCTGGACGGGGGTCCAGGCCGGCCAGTCAAGACGGCGGGCTCTTCTAGCAGTCCACGGTCCCGACCAAGGCGTGGCCTCGACCAGCGCGTGGCACCATCCCGTCCGTGGTCTCAGCCAGAACGTGGCCTCGACCAGCACGTGGCACCATCCAGTTCGTGCTCCAGGTGAAGCCCCGGGGGGGGAGGACGTAGCTGGGAGGAGATTCGGAGAGGAGGAAAAGAAGAAGGAAGGAGGAAGGAAGAAGGAAAAAGGAAGAAGGGTACTGGAACCCTGCCGTCAGTACCGTCTGACCATTGCTATCAAGTCTTATCAGCCACTCGCATGATGGGCGAGGGGAAGTGTATTAAACGCACACAGTACACCCATTGAATCAAGTCTTCTCACACGATGCAGGTAAAAGACTGCATTAAATCAACAGGTTATAAAACAAATATGAATTATCTTCACCTTCTCTCACTCACGCTTAACGTTTTCCTTCCTTAGGAAATAAATCAACACAGCGACCATCGCTTAATAACTGCCACCACATTTGCAAATAGTAATTCAATGGCATAATTGTCACATTTTATAAACACATTTCAAAATAACACAAATCTCCAACCACGCATCCGAACGACAAATCATGCGTACGCACGCTCGTGAACATAAAACTCGTTCTCCTTGCACACACAAACAGACGGTGGCCGAAGGATAAAAGTCCGGCGAATGTGACAGGGGCGGACGAGCGAGACCAAGCAAGTTCCAACCCTGAATCACCAGGTTCTCTCCCTTCCCCACCGACTACCGCATCACCAGATACATAAACAGGAGAAAGAATTTTGGAAATAATTTAGAATGGCCAGGTTAAAGATGGAATTAACCAGAGAAAAGGTCTCACACAATATTTCTCTTACAATTTCGAAAAAAAAGAAAATTGCGCAAAAGTGAAGACTAAGCCGGCTAACAACAACAAATCAAAACAAACAGACCACGAAACTGATGCTTACCAGCTACCGTGGGTGACCCCGAAGAGGCGGGTCAAAGGACTCTCTCTACCCTCTGTCCAGTCGAGAGGACAGAGGCGAAGATGCGGAGACAGAAGAAATGATGTCCCTCTCCTACAGGCCGACTGCAGGAATTGAAAGTACTGACTGTACTCTCGACGATAAGGTAAAGAACCAGGACTGGAGCAGGCGCCCCCCGAGACATCTTTCGCTCGAGTGAAGAGCTAACCTCCCTCAGCAATGGCGGCCAACATGCCATGCTGCGTCACAGAGTGAGCATACTTTAAACTAAAAGAAACGAAGCACGTGCGACAGGTAAAAAGACAGGCGAGAGGCCGATAGACAGAAAGTTCGAGAGAAAGGTACCGGCCACCCGTGAACTTGCAGGATGAATAGCACGGGCGGTGGAATTAGAGAGAGAGAGAGAGAGAAAGCAAACCGAAGTTGAGCTGAACTATACCAAGGTGCAACCGCACCACAAGCCACCCTAAGGGACGGATACACGACAACAGCAACGACAATAAACAAATAAGTAATTCCGCCACCCTAGGTGGGTCGAACGTTGTAGGCCTCGTGACAAACTCGTGACAGTCTGTCTGTCTGTCTGTCTGTCTGTCTGTCTGTCTCTCTCTCTCTCTCTCTCTCTCTCTCTCTCTCTCTCTCATTCATCGTTCCTTTGATCCAAATGGTCAAAACTCCTGCGCACTGTTCCAGAGAGAGCTTGATCCTATTAAGCAATGTGTTTTCGCTTTATCGACAGAAAGCCTTCCGATGGCATCTTCTGCCAGCATCTGGAAGCTCGATACCTATTTGAGAGCCTGTGCCATCTTCTGCCGGCATCTGGAAGCTCAATACATATTTAGAGCCTGTGCCATCTTCTGCCGGCATCTGGAAGCTCGATACCTATTTGAGACCCTGTGCCATCTTCTGCCGGCATCTGGAAGCTCGATACCTATTTAGAGCCTGTGCCATCTTCTGCCAGCATCTTGAAGCTCGATACCTATTTAGAGCCTGTGCCATCTTCTGCCAGCATCTCGAAACTCGATACCTATTTAGAGCCTGTATGGAGCACTCTGGAAAGAGGAAGGAGAGTATGGGATGGTGATGGGGTGGTGGTGGTGGTTGGAGGGGGGGGGGGGGGTGGTTGGGAAGTGGGCTGCATCCGAAGAGAGCAGTTTTCAGTTTATGCTCAGGTAAAAATTATCTGAAAGTGTGAAAAAGAATGAATTTAGAATATTTTAAAGTATTCCTACATGCACGCACGCACGCACGCACACACGCACGCACGCACGCACGCACGCACGCACACACACACACACACACACACACACACACACACACACACCACACACACACACACCACACACATGCACACATGCATGCACAGACGCAACCACGCATTCGTTCCAATACATCCAGTCATCTGCTGTGATTCCATCTTGGTATACATAACTGGCTGCAATTGCTTTGTTTGCTTTTTCTCTACCCCTGTCAGCTGAGGGGATGCTAGGACTTAATACTTTCTATCAGGCTGTCACAGTTTGGTGCCTGCAGTATGCGTTCTCAGAGATCGAGGGGGATGGAATGTTCCAGAATACACGAATCTCTTTTTCTCCATTTCATTAACTTCTAATTCCTGGGAATATATCCTACACTCGTTCAGGGAAAGCCATGAATCATGGCCTTATCTTTATCGACATCAAATTTAGACATATACAAACCGTCTTTTCATTTTGTTAACTTTTGAATTTGAGTGATATAGAATGTATTTGTTTAGTGGAAATCGTAAATATTATCTTCAGAAATCCACTAGTGTCTACACACAAAATTCCGCAATATTCACGTTATTTTATGCGTGACATCGTCCCTTTCACTCTTTTCATTTGAGAACCTTATATGTCTGGTGAAAGGAGACATCCGATTATTAATGGTACCACCAGACACCGCAGCCACGCGGCGAAGTGTCAGTACCAATTGTTCCAGACTTACACCGTATGCAATGTACCATGAGTCAGACAGTGTTAGTGTTCCCGGGGAAAACACAATATTACACACCGAAGACATCGAGACGCTGTTCGTCCATTGGCCACTGAATGAGAAGTAAACGATGAGGACTAAACGAGTACTAGCTCTAAAAGAAGAAGAAGGACAGAAGGTGAACATCTAGAACCCCACGTTAAAAATCTGAACCCATCATTGACTGACCAGAAAACGTCTCTTTAATATTAAACAACCAGTCACTAATAATAACATTCTATCCGGTACACAGACAACGACAGCTGGTTTTTTTAATCTGAGCTAAAGATCTGAAATCAGTGGCAAACAGCCATTTACAAGCACTCGCTGGCATATATTTCGTTTGACGTTTGCATGGTTTCTGGACGTGTGAGCAATACAGGAGGACAAATGATGCATCAGACAGCAGGGGGAATGGCTCATCGCATGCACAGACAACTGTTTCACATTACCCGGCGTTCCTCATCCCAGAGCAAGGACTTCTGAATTCATGCTTTTCAATGCAAACTCTGGAAGGTTGTCAATAATTAGTCCTGTTTGACTGTTATGTTTTGGTTACTCTGTTTGGGCAGCATCCCTTTTCTTTTTCCCCCTCTGTTGTTCACTTTTCCTCTCTTTCCTCTCTCTCGCTTCTTTTCTCTTCCTCTACCTTTTGGTCTTACTTCTCTAACAACACTTTTGTTTCATGCATGTGATGTAGTTTTGGTTGTATTGTTTGTTTTTTGTGCATGTGTTTGTATGTACAGAAATATGTCAGTTGTTCTTTTGAGTGAATGTGAATCATAATGATGTAACCTGCTTTTTTCTTCAAAGAAAGAACCTTCATAGAAGGTGAAAAAAAAATTAGTGCAACAGATCTTCTCACAAGAACTTTCTTTTTTAAATTCTAAATACGAATGAGCAAGTATTCTCTGTAGAGTGGTTCTGAGAATAACATACATCCGTGGAGTTGTCTCCCACAGTCTGAAGTCCTGTCTTTTATACATAGGAGAATCTCTTTTCAATGACGTGAAGGCTCGTAATGTTGATATGTTTATCTTCTTTAGCATTGACATTTCAGAACTTCACCGTGCTCTAACCTTCTTTGAAAATTCATTCACCTTTTGTTTCTCTCCAGTAATGAGGCTCCTGCCCACCCTTCCCAATGTCTTCACTCCGCCCCATCTGCTCCTCGCTCCTCTGCCTGACCATTCGCTACATTTCATGCATCTGGTTTTACATATTTCTTTTTATTTCATTTTTTGTTTGTTTGTTTAATTACATTAGAAAATGCACATTTCATTTGTATACACTGGACACACTTGAAAATTAGTCGTTGTGACTTTTGCATCTATCGCATCAGTTTGGGCTGGCAACAGTAACCCCCGGGCTGCTTACATTATGGAATATTAGGAATCACAGTCTTCAGTCAACTGTGCTAAACGAATGTTCTTATGCGCTATGTAATGTCAAAGGTCTTCTTTCAAGCTGCATTAGATTTTTTTTTAGAAAGGTTGTCGCAGTGCATCTAGCGTGACTTCATTAAAGCTAGCTGAGGTCAGTTTAGTTTGCCATCATCTCCCAATGTTCCCGTCTCCGAAACAAAGTGGAGGGAATAAGGAGGAAAGGGAGGTGGTGGGAGGAGGGCGAGGGTTGGCGGAGAGAGGGGGGGGGGGGGGGGAGACAGGGATGATGTCACAAGCAGAAGCGATCTGTTGAGTTCTCCGCAACTTGTCTCACGATTTTATTCCAGGTATTTAATTCTCACAGGGCCAGGTGTGTTCATGTATGTGCCCAGCTAATCACGACCAGGGCTGTTTTGTTTTACTCGAGTTAGGGGCAGATGTAGATACAATCACGTAGAGATGTAGCTGACCATTTTTTTCCTGGAAAATTGTCATATGAATGGTGTGTAGCCTATGCATTCGCGCTGCCCAACGATCTGTGCTGTTTTCAGCTGGATTATGAGGTCCTAGGGGACACACACACACACACACACACACACACACACACCACACACACACACACACAATTTCCTCAACGGTTTCTTAAAGCCGGAACGTCATTTTCTTTGTTTAGCAATCATTCTTTTATAATGTTTTGCATTCGTGCGTTTTTTTGAGAGAGGCAATTGTGGGGGAAAAAAAGCAAAAAACAAAAACCCTTTAAGGCTCGAAAAAATCATTCTTGTTTTAGGTGCTTAATGTTTTTTTTGTGAATCCCCAATAGCGTTTTGAAAATCCCACGAAAAAAAAATTAGCAAAAAAATAAACCCAGCAAAAAACTAGTCTGAAAATATTCATATGTGATGTGTTGTGATTTTTTTTGGAAAAAGGCAATTATAAAAACCCAAATACAAGATCGTAAGCCATTATGGAAAATTACTCTTATTAATGCAAAAAATTGTTTATTTTCTTGAAAAAGGACAAACCCTGAAAAAAAAGGGGAAAAAACCCAAAAACCCCCCTTTCAAAAAAAATTCTTGTTATTTTTTAAGTGTTTTTGTATTTTTTTTTTTAAAATGGGAAATTCTGAAGAAAAAAAAAAACAAGCAATATAAACCATCTAAAAATTCATTCGGGACATGTGTTTTTTTGAGGAAGGCAATTTTCACACCACCCACCCCCACACACCACCCACCACCACCCCCCAAAAACAAGCCCGCACGCACAAAAAACCAAAACAACAAAACACACACACACCACACCACACAACCCCAAAAAAACACACACACAACAAGCTTGGAAAAAAAATTTCCGAAAAATAAAAAAAAAACGGTTTTTTAAACATTTTGGCCGGCGTAAGGCCGGCACCCCCAAAAACGGGTTTTACATTTCTTGGCCATTTTCCCCCGGGCCTTGCGATTTTGGCCTGATGGCCACATTTTGGGGGCCCGTAAAATTTTTCCCTTTCCCCGGGCCAGGCTCTCGTTTACCCCTAAAAGGCAAAAATTTGGGGACCCCGGTGGGGAAATGGGGGTTTCCCGGTTTAAAGGGGGGGTTTTTGGGGGGGAAAGGGGAAAAATGGAAAAAGGGGGGGGAAAAAGGGGTGGAAAAAAGGATGGGGAGGGGGGGGAAAGGGGGAGGGGGAAAGGGGGGTGGGAAGGGGAGGGGGAAAGGGGTGGGAAAGGGATGGGGAGGGGGGGGAAAAGGGAGGGGGAAAGGGGTGGGAAAGGGATGGGGAGGGGTGGGAAAAGGGATGGGGAGGGGTGGGAAAGGGAGGGGGAGGGGGGGGAAAAAGGGATGGGGGGGGTGGGAAAGGGATGGGGAGGGGGGGGTGGGGGTTTCAGGGAGTCTGGGGGGGGGGGGGGGGGGGGTCATCCTTTTTAAAAATGTTCTGTCATTCTTCTTCACGCTTTTTGGGGATTGTTGGGTTTAAATAAGCAGAACCGGATTTCCCCAGAACAGATTTGTTTTTTTAAGTTTGTTAAACTAAAAGGAAATGGTCGTTGTGTGCGGTCCGTCCTAAGTGAGGGCGGTTGCAAAAGCGGAGAAGGGGAAACTTTAAAAATAGACAGGGGAAAAGAACAAGGCGGGTTTGGGGAGAGGAAGGGGGGCCTCATTAAACCCCCTCATTAGTGGGGGGATATAAAAATTCCGGGGTTTTGACGGGAAAAAGAAAAAAAGGTGGATTGGAGGGGAAAGGGGGCCTCTTTTGAACCCCTCATTGTGAGGGATATGAAACCCCGGGGTCTTTGGACAGAGAAAAAACAAAGTGGATTGGAGGGGGAAGGGGGCCCCTCATTGAACCCTCATTAGTGAGGGATTGAAATCCTGGCCCATAGACAGAAAAAAGAAAAAAGGCGGGAAAGGGGAGGATGGAGGCCTCTTAAAGGGCCTCTTTAGTGGGGGGGATTTTGAAACCCTTTGGTCAATAGACAGAGAAAAAACAAAGGGGATGGGGAGGGGAAAGGGAGGCCTCATTAAAGGGCCTCTTTAGTGGGGAGTTATAAAAATCCCTGGTCATAAAAGAAAGAAAACCCAAAGCGGGTTTGGGGGGAAAGGAAAGGCCCTCATTGAGCCTCTTTAAATGGGGAATAAAATCCCTGGTCTTTTAATTGTGATGTCCTTTTCATCTTTTTCTTTTTGGGTTCATTCTGCCCTCGATGAAACAAAATTTGTCTTATGCTGGTCCCGAGGAAGCCCAAATTATAAAATAAAAAACTTTTTCAGCATCCTGATTTCATCGTGCGGTTTACTGAAATTCAAAATGTTTCTTTCGTGAGATTTAGATCCTTTCCCTTTGGTAAAGTGGGGGGTTTTGGCTCGATTTTTATCAAAAGTTTTCCCTTTCGTTCTTCTTAAAATTGGGGACAGCTGACACGGGAACGAAATACCCAATTTAAATGCGCCGATTATATCCGTCTATCGTACTGCCCGCTTCGAACGGTTTTTAAGGTTCCCTCGGGGGAAAAATTTTCCCCGCATTGAACGGAGAAAATGAGGAATCGGTTGTTATTTGGGCCAAAGCAAAAGGGAAAGACGGGAATATCCATGTTAAAAAGGGTTTGGGAAAATTTCGGTTTTTTTTTCCAGAGGGTTACCGTTTTTGGATGTGCTTTTCCCAAAAAAAAAACCAGTCCCGGTTATATTTGCAATAAACATGAGGAGGACATTTTGTAAAGGGCAAAGAGGGGGTTTTTGATAAAAAAAAAGGGGGGGGGGAGGAAAAGCGTGAGAAAAGATGGTTTGGAGGAACGGGGAAGGAGACTTTTCATATATGGTGATATCTCTCCCCGAAAATAACAGAAGAAGAAAAAAAAACGGAATTTACATAGTGAGATGAATTATACGGCCCCAAAAAAGCCGGCAGATTTGTTGTAAACAGCCCTACTAATTTGGTGTGCGAACAAAAAGGGCCCAAGGGGTGTAAAAACGTTTTTCTGGAAAAAAGGGCTTTGAATTTGCTGCCCGTGCGGCTGCGACCCGAAAACAAAGGAGGGGGGGGGGGGGGGGGCCTCCGTGGAAAGATGAGAGCCAGAAAGAGCGGCCCCTGAGGGTAAAAGAAGCGGGAAATTGGGAAAGTAGGACGGGGCAGATGAAAAAGAAGGGGGGGTAGGAGAAAAGGGCGGGGCAGATGGAAAAAAGAAGAGGGGTTTGGAGAAGGAGGGGAGGGGGGGGTAGGGGGGGGGGGGGGGGGGGATGGAGGGGAAGTCCGTAATTAAAAAGGGGCACGTGAGACAGGCCAGTTATTCCAAAGAAATAAAAAACAGCCTTTCCCCGCTCTGCCCGTTCCGCTAAGCGCTCATGGAACGAAACCCTTTTGGGAAAGCTTTAACCCCCGGGCCCTTTTCCCTAAAAAAAAACCTGAAAGGGAGGGTACGCTGAATCCCCCTTTTCCCTTTTTTCATGCATTTTTAAACCCCTCCCACGTGAGTGAAACGGGTAAAAACCCCCCCCGGGTTTTTGTATATGCTGGAGGGCTGGAAAATTTTTCCCTTGGGGGAAAAAGTAAAAAGCTGCGTCCAGAAAGAGAAAAACTTCATTGCCCCCAACGGAGAAAGCCAATTTCCAACGTTCAGCAATGAGTCAGTAAAGGGAAAAAAATCCCCAGACCCAAAAAACCGAAAATGGGGAAAGGGTTTTGCATCGCGAAGGGTTCTTAACCAGTATAGAAACGGCCATTTACAAAAACCCCCTTTCCCCCCTTTTTTGAGGTTTTCCGTGTTTTGCAAAAGTTTTCTAAAAGCAAGCACAATTGGGGGCGGGAGAGTTCAAAAATCGGACAGGGGAAAATGTCCCGGGAAAAATGGACGCAGACCCAAAGGCATTTGTGGGCCCCATGTTTTCCCGTCCCCGAGGAGGCTCCCGTGGGAAACCCCCACCAGCCGTGCCAAACCCCCGCCCGGGTTTTTTCCCCAAAGCCTCCGCTTGCGGGAAATCAGCTCACAGGAAATTTATTTTGCATAACTTTTTTAATTTTTTTGGATTATTTAAAATTGGGCTCTAGGAAGGGTTTTCAGTTTATAAGAATTTGCCCTCTAGGGCTACACGCTTCATGTTTTGGCAGAGGTGTTAGGGAAAGGGATAGAAGAAAGGAGAGGAAAGAATGGTTTGAATGTGTGCTTTGACTTGAATGAATGGCGAGAGAGGAATGAATTCGTTGCTAATGCGAGATATTGCGATTGAAGAATACGCATGATGATGATGATGATGATGATGATGATGATGATGACGACGACGGTGATGATGATGATGATGATGATGATGATGATGATGATGATGATGATGAGTAACTTCAGTAGTACCACTACCACTACAACCAGCAACACAAGCAGCAGCAGCAACAACACTTGTAGTAGTAGAAGAAGAAGACGAAGAAGCAGCAGCAGCAGCAGCAGCAGCAGCAGCAGCAGCAGCAGCAGCAGTAGTAGTAGTAATAGTAGTAGAAGTATAAAGATAGTTTCAAATGCCATCATCTCACACTTCTCTCTGCAAAGTGGTATTTTGTTTCCTATCAGCTCTAAGATGAAAAGAAACAATCTTCTCTCGAGACATACTTTTGGATAGTCTGAAGGCGACTCAATGCAATGTATGGTACGCACCCAGTCGCTGTCTGTCTCTCTCTGTCTCTCTGTCTCTCTCTCTGTCTCCGTCTCTCTCTCTCCCTCTCTCTCTCTCTCTCTCTCTCTCTCTCTCTCTCTCTCTCTCTCTCTCTCTCTCTCTCTCCTCTGATTCATTTTCAAGCAGTTGCTTTTAGTTCTTTTGATCCGAATGATCACAGCTCTTGTGCACTGTTCCAGAGACAGCTTGAACCTGTTACGCAATGTGTTTCCGCTTACTGCCAGAAAGCGTTTAGACTGCTTCTTCTGCCTGCATCTTGAATGAGAGTCTCTTTGTGGGGGGCACTCCGGGGAAAGGGGGTGACGTTAAGGAGGGATAGAGCTAAAGGAAATGGGGAAGGGGGATGCAGAGTGTATCTGAAAAGCATGAACTTTCGTGATTGTCGGGTTACTCATATGGAAAAATAATAGATGTTAGTCCCCTCAAACGTGCATTTCAATATAAAAAGAACGAATGTTAAGCACGGTACAGTATATCGCATACAAGTGTGTATGTGGGGTTTGTTGTCTCAGAGTAGACTAGAGACGGGTTTGTCAAATGACATGGCAGCATGTCCAATGTAATAATGGTCCGAACACTCACTGGCTGACTGACTGACTGATCGAAACCAATTTTATTATCAGGTTAACTCAGGGTTCTACTGACATTTAAGAAAACATTATCAACAAATATCAACGTTTTTCGTTCCAAGAAAGGAACATAATTAACACACAAAAACGCCGCGCCGCGCGCGCGCACACACACACACACACATACACACACACACACACACACAACACGCACGCACGCACGCGTACGCACGCACGCACGCACGCACCACACACATACAAACCCACACACACACACACGCACGCACGCACGCACGAAACGCACGCACGCACACACACACACACACAACCGCACACACACGCGCAAAAAACCCAGGTGAAACCTGTATGTTGGATTGGTGGAGGATACAGGGGCAGGAGAGAGGGGGAAAGAGGTGAGGGTGGGAGGCGCTGTTGGTGTGGAGGAGACAGGGCAGAAGAGAGGGGGAAAGAGGTGATGGGGGGAGGCGCTTTTGGTGTGGAGGAGACAGGGCAGAAGAGAGGGGAAAGGGGTGATGTGGTGTTGGAGACAGGGCAGGAGAGAGGGGGAAAGAGGTGATGGTTGTGTGGAGACAGGAGCAGGAGAGAGGGGACAGAGGTGATGCTGGTGGATGAGACAGGGGCAGAAGAGAGGGAAAGGGGTGATGGTGGAGCGATGTTTGGTGTGGAGGAGACAGGGGCAGGAGAGAAGGGGAAAGAGGTGATGGGGAGGCGATTTTGGGTGTGGAGGAGACAGGGCAGGAGAGAGGGGAAAGAGGTGATGGTGGGAGGCGGTGTTGGTGGAGGAGACAGGGGCAGGAGAGAGGGGAAAGAGGTGATGGTGGGAGGGGGTGTTGGTGAGGACAGGGGAAAGGAGAGAGGGGAAAGAGGTAAAGGTGGAGGCGATGTTGGTGTGGGGAGACAGGGGCAGGAGAGAGTGATGGTGGAGGCGGTGTTGGTGGGGAGGAACAGGGGCATAGAGGGGGGGAAAGGGGTGAGGTGGAGGGGGCGGTTTTGGTGTGGAGGGGGCGGGGGCAGGAGAGGGGGGGAAAGAGGTATGGTGGTGTGGGGAGACAGGGCGGGAAGAGGGGGCACGCTGTTCAAGAAAGTTACTAGTTTTGATCGCAGGGGAGTTTACAGCTGCAAAAAGACCAGCTGTGAATGCAGGTGGGGGAAAGGAATTTTTTCCCTGCAGGCCGCTCCCCACCGCCAGCAACCGCACTGTATTCGCCAACTGAATGTCATCTGTGCATAGCTGGTCTGGCAGCAATGCTTTCGGAAAAGGGTTTGAGGGCCATTACAAAGGGGGCTGTAGGTTTGATAATTATTTTATTGTCATGAAAAATGTAATATAATCTCACTATTGAATGACTGAATTGGCGAATTTCCCCAAACAATTCTTTTAATACCAAACTCGACGGGGTTTTTTTTCTTGTAGATAACATAGATGCCGCATGAAAGCTTGTACGCAAGTGGTCAGGCAATATTAGAACAATGACAACAAACACAATATTGTGCAAAAATGACGTCATCCACTTTCTGGGAAGTTAATTTTCCATAGTTAGTAGTACACAAGTTTGATACATGCCTCTGCTCAGACTACAGCAACAAAAATATTGGATTACAAATGTGTAAAGCCTTGTTTTTTTGCCCTTTCACTAATGTCTCAATAAGGGCGGAAATGTAAAGCTGTGGGGCAGGAGAGAGGGGAAGAGGTGATGGTGGGAGGCGGTGTTGGTGGAGGAGACAGGGGCAGGGGAGAGGGGAAAGAGGTGATGGGGGAGGGGATGTTGGGGTGGAGGGAACAGGGCAGGAGAGAGGGGGAAAGAGGTGATGGGGGGAGACGGTGTTGGTGTGGAGGAGACAGGGGCAGAAAGAGAGGGGGGAAAAAGGTGATGGGGAGGCGATGTTGGGGGAGGGGACAGGGGCAGGAGAGAGGGGAAAGAGGGGATGGTGGGGGGCGACGTTGGGGTGGAGGAACAAGGGCAGGGGAGAGGGGAAAAAGGTGATGGTGGGAGGCGGTGTTGGTGTGGGAGACAGGGGCAGGGGAAGAGGGGGAAAGAGGTGATGGTGGGAGGCGGTGTTTGTGTGAGGAACAGGGGGAGGGGAGGGGGAAAGAGGGGAAGGTGGGAGGGGATGTTGTGTGGAGGGGACAGGGCAGGAGAGAGGTGAAAGAGGTGATGGTGGGAGGGGGTGTTGTGTGGAGGAACAGGGGCAGGAGAGGGGGAAAGAGGGGATGGGGGAGGCGGTGTTGGTGTGGAGGAGACAGGGCAGAGAGAGGGGAAAGAGTGATGGTGGAGGCGGTGTTGGTGTGGAGGAGACAGGGCAGAGAGAGGGGGAAAGAGGTGATGTTGTGTTGGAGACAGGGGAGGAGAGAGGTGATGGTGGGGGCGGTGTTGGTGTGGAGGAGACAGGGGCAGGAGAGGGGAAAGAGGTATGGTGGGAGGCGATTTGGTGTGGAGGGGACAGGGGCAGGAGAAGGGGGAAAGAAGTGATGGTGGGAGGTGTTGGTGTGGAGGAGACAGGGCAGGAAAAGAGGGGGAAGAGGTGATGGTTTGGGGGGCGATGTTGGTTGGTGGAGACAGGGCAGAGAGAGGTGATGGTGGGAGGCGATTTTGGGGTGGAGGGGAA
The DNA here is from genome assembly GCA_018398815.1 of Conus ventricosus. NCBI lineage: Eukaryota > Metazoa > Mollusca > Gastropoda > Neogastropoda > Conidae > Conus > Conus ventricosus. The sequence goes on from CM031602.1 coordinate 5,191,183, forward strand.
AAGGGCAGGAGAGGGGGAAAGAGGTGATGGTGGGAGGCGGGGTTGGGTGAGGAGACAGGGGGAGGAAGAGGGGGAAAAAGGTGAAGGTGGGGGCGATGTTGGTGTGAGGAGACCGGGGCAGGAAAAGGGGGAAAGAGTGATGGTGGGAGCGGGGTTGGTGGAGAAAAGGCAGGAAGAGGGGGAAAGAGGTGATGGTGGAGGCGGTGTTGGGGTGAGGAGACAGGGGCAGAGAGAGGGGAAAGAGTTTAGGGGGGAGGCGATGTTGGTGTGTGGAGACAGGGGCAGAGAAGGTGATGGTGGAGGGGGTGTTGGTGTGGAGGAGGGAGGGGAGGAGAGAGGGGGAAAGAGGTGATGGTGGTGTGGAGAAAAGGGCAGAGAGAGGGGGAAAGAGGTGATGGTGGAAAACGGTGTTGGTGTGTGAGAGGAGACAGGGCAGGGGGAGAGGGAAAGAGGTGATGGTGGGGGGCGATGTTGGGGTGGCGGAGACAGGGGGAGGAAGAGGGGGAAAGAGGTGATGGGGAGGCGATGTTGGTGTGAGGGGACAGGGCAGGAAAAGGGGGAAAGAGGTATGTGGGAGCGATGTTTGGGGTGGAGGAGACAGGGGCAGGAGAGAGGGGAAAGAGGTGAGGTGGTGTGTGGACAGGGGAGGAGAGAGGGGAAAGAGGATGGGGTGTGTGGAGACAGGAGCAGGAGAGAGGGGGAAGAGGTGATGGTGGGAGGCGATGTTGTGTGAGGGGAACAGGCGAGAGAGGGGGAAAGAGGTGATGTGGAGGCGATGTTGGGTTGAGGAGACAGGGGCAGGAGAGAGGGGGAAAGAGGGGATGGTGGGGGCGATGTTGGTGTGAGGGGACAGGGGGAGAGAGGGGGAAAGAGGTATGGGGGAGCGATGTTGTGGAGGAGACAGGGCAGGAGAGAGGGGCAGGGGAGAGGGGTTTATGGGGGGAGGGGATGTTGGTGTGGAGGGGACAGGGCAGGAGAGAGGGCAGAGAGAGGGGAAAGAGGTGATGGTGGGAGACGATGTTGGTGTGAGGAGACAGGGCAGGAGAGGGGGCAGGAGGTGATGGTGGGAGGTGATGTTGGTGTGTGGAGAGGTATGTGGCTGAGGGTGGTGAGAGTGGTTGTTGTGTGGACAAGTCATTATAGTATCTTTGAGTTCCCTCTCCTTCCCTTCCTCGGAGTGGTTGCTGTGTGGACAAGTCATTATAGTATCTTTGAGTTCCCCTCCTTTCCCTTCCTCGGAGTGGGTTGCTGTGTGGACAAGTCATGATAGTATCTTTGAGTTCCCCTCTTCCCTTCCTCGGAGGGTTGCTGTGTGGACAAGTCATGATAGTATCTTTGAGTTCCCCTCCTTCCCTTCCTCGGTTGTTTTTCGTAGTCACCTCCATCCCGCCTTTCACTCTCTTGTCTGAACTCGCCTTCGCTCCGACACCTTCATTCACTCCGCAGTCAGTGTGTTGAGTCGTGGGAGTTGAGGCTGCATCATGTTAGTTATTCAAAGGGTTCATACTTAAATGATCTGTCTTGATTGCTTCACCTTTGTTGTCACAGCTGGCTGTTTCACCTCTGTTGTTCACAGCTGGCTGTTTCTCCTTCCCTCTGTTGTTCACAGCTGGCTGTTTCTTCTTTCTTTCCTTTTCTTTTATTTATTCCTTTTTGTGTGCTCCTGTATGTGCCTCAGCTGAAAGAGTGATAGGAATGGGGAAAACAACAAATGCACCGTTATTACAATTCAGTATGCGTATTCAAACATGGTTCAGGGGTCTTGGCATACAGAAAACCTTTTTACATTCCACTGACTAGTAATTCAAAGAATACATCCAATATTCGCTCAGGGAAGCCAGGAATCCTCCTCTCATCCTCCCGCTTCCGACGCATACAAATCTTCTTTCCATTTTATGAGTTATGACTAAGCAGTACATCCTATATTTGCTCAGTGGAAGGCTGAAATCATAAATCGTATCTTTAATGCATTCACCAGCGCTGGCACACAATATTCTGTAATAGCCGCGCCTTATCATGCGCGAAATTGTTGCCCCTTTCCCTCTTTTCTTTTTAGAGGTATATATCTATGGTTGTGTTGACGGGAGACATCCATTCAGTAATACTACCGCCAGACATTTCAGCGACGGCGTAGTCTCAGCACCAATGGTTCCTGTCTTACACCCTGCGTAATATACCATGGGGCAGACAGTCTGAGTGTTCCCATATGTAAACTATTCCACACTGAAGACATCGAAAGATATATCACTCTTCCTTTCGGGAACCCCAGAATCATACATCACATCTTTATTACAGCTCCCCCAGAGCATACAAATCTTTTCATTTCATGTTAACGACTGAGGGGTATGCCTGTATTGTTCAGTGGAAGACTGAAATCATACGCTTATCTTTAATAGGTTATCACTGCGTGTACACACTATCCTGCGATATTCACACATTTTTTTTTCGCATGAAGTAGTTTTCCTTTCTGTCTTGCTTGCGAAGTCCACACATCTGGTTTTGTCGAAAGAGACGTCCATTCATGAATACTACCGCCAAACACTGCGGGCACGCCGACGTAATGTCATGACCAATCGTTCCAGACTCACACCAAATGTAATATATACCATGGGGGCCAGACAGTCCGAGTGTTCCCAGGAGAACAATATTCCACACGGATGGCATCGAGACGCTTTCAATTCAGCGACAGCTGCATAGGAAATTGAAGGAGGAGTACAACAGGAGTGACAAATATAGGACATTGAAGGAGGAGTACAACAGAGTGACAAATATAGGACATTGAAAGGAGGAGTACAACAGAGTGACAAGTAGACTTGAAGGAGGAGTCACAGATACAAATATAGGAAGAGACAAGACAAGAAGACGAAGGTCTTGAAAATCAAGTTAAAAATCTAAACCCTCGCGTTGGTAAAATCTAAACCCTCGCGTTGGTTAACCTAAGAAAAACGTTTAACTTTTAACATTGGATGACCTGTCACCAGTACTAACGTTGCATCCGGTACGCAGACAAAAAGAGATGGGTTTCCTCTGCAAAAGATCTGATGCAGTCAAACAGCCATCTACAAAGATTTGCCTGCGTCTGCAGATTTTGTCTGATGTTTGGGTGGTCTCCAGAGTGTGCACAATACAAGAGGACAGGTCTGCTGCAGATTGTAAGATGAATTGGTCCTTGCATGCACAGACAACTGCTTCACATCACGCAGTGTTTTCCCATCCCAGAGAATGCATTCCTAAACTCGTGCTTTTCAATGCCAGCCCTCGAGGCCTGTCCAATAACCGACGCTATCAATCACTTACAAGAATTCTTGTTTACTCCGCACACGAATATGCATGGATCGTTTGTAGAATGATTCTGCAAAATCGTATTTGTCATTGGAGTCGTCTTTCACTGCTTATGTTCCATCATTTATGCTTCAGAGAATGTCCTCTTACTGACGTTGGAAGCGCTTTGATCGAAATATTCATTGTTATTTCAGCAGTAATCTTTGAAAAGTTCACCCCGCTCTGATCTCATATCAATGCTTCCTGTCCGTGTTTTTCCCTCTGGTAGTGAGCTCAGCTTGCAGCGCCTGTTTGAAACACTCATTCAAACTTTATAGCTGTACAAAGGTCACAAATCATCACACGTAGGTCTGTATCTTGTGGATCCTGAACGATTAGTAACTGCTTGAAATAAACTGTGCATAAGCAGAATTATTTTGCCTGCATAATAGTATGAAATACAAAGACGTTTCCTATATAGTTCCTACCACTCTGTCTGCATAATAGTATGAAATACAAAGACGTTTCCTATATAGTTCCTGCCACTCTTTTGGATTTAAATGGAAGCATTTTAGCCTGGTGTTTTCTTTGCTTGAAATGCAACATAAAGCAAAACCCAACCAGCAAAAATAACAACACACACACACACACACACACACACAATATAAAGCGAGACACTTTCTGCTCATTTACGTTTTCTCCACCAGATATAGTCCACAAATAAGCATGATTTTTTTTATTATAATGAGTGTTCCCACAATCAGTCAGTGAACGTGTATAATGCAATTTGTGTCTTTTCAGTAAAATACCAAGCCAGTTGTGATGTTTAGATCTTAGTTGTAACATTTTTCATGTAGTGTGGCGTATTTTTTTTTCTTATCTTGAAAAGGACTACAGTTGAGTAGTGTTGTAAGTATGTCCAAGATGAAGAGCAAATCTCTCTCACTCTCTCTCCCTCCCTCTCTCTCTCTCTCTCTCTCTCTCTCTCTCTCACACACACACACACACGCATATATATATATATATATATATTTTATATATATATATATATATATATATATATATATATTGAATTATAAACAAAGCTTGCTCTTATGTCTTAGATTGACGAAATAGGGGGAAATAAGCATTCATATCTGCAGTGGTAGATGATTCTGCCTAACAGTATGTGCTTGAATGGGTGAATGGAGAAAAATAAAATAAATGCTTCTCAAATGAGCCTTCAGCAAGCTTATAGTCTCCAAGGGGAGGACATCCTCCAATAGGGAGGGAAACTACTAACATATAACTCCTGGTCATATACCGATATTTCGAAACCTTGTTGTTTCTCCTCAGTGACGCGGAAAGTGGTAATTTGACTCCTCTGCCTTTACAGTTTTAAGAAGAACGCAATCCCAGAAAGGCTGGTGTGCAATACCGTAGTATATTTGTTGAGTTTTCAAAAAACCCACCAAAGGTGCCACCTAAGAAGCAAAAGAAAATCATGAAAGAGCAAAACAAGCTACATTTTCTTGTGAGGTCACTGAGGAGAAACAAACAAGGTTTCAAAATATCGGTATATGACCAGAGTTAGTTATGTTAGTGAGTTTCCTCCCTATTGGAGGATGTCTCCCCCTTGAAGGCTCATTTTGAGAAGCATTTATTTTATTTTTCTTCATTCACCCATTCAAGCACATACTGTTAGTTAGGCAGAATCATCTACCACTGCAGATATGAATGCTTATTTCCCCTATTTCCTCAATCTAAGACATAAGAGCAAGCTTTGTTTATAATTCAATATTTCTTGCAGTCATTGCAACACCAAGCTGCTCTGTAAGTTGCTGGAACGGTGCGCGGTACTTATCCTTGGATTTATTAGTTTGTTATATATATATATATATATATATATATATATATATATATATATATATATATATATATATATATATATATATATAATACGCGCCCCAAAACAGTAAGCGAAGAGTAGAAAAGGAAAAGGAAAAGAAAGTGTGGGAAAAAATAAGTTGCTGAAAAACTAAAATCATAAGAATGTACAAGGTTACAGCTTTTGAGCGTAAGCTTGAGGAGCCATCTAAAAATACAAGGAGATAAAAAAGTGTCAACAGTCGAGTGGTCAGCTTCCCCCCCCCCTCTCTCTCTCTCTCTCTCTCTCTCTCTCTCTCCTCTCTCTCTCTCTCTCTCTCTCTCTCTCTCTCTCTCTCTCTCTCTCTTCTTTTGTCTCTTCTTTTTTCACATAAGAATTGACGAAATCTACATCTCTTTCACATGCTTCATGCATGAAGGCGCTGACGTACATATTCTGACCCATAAAGACACAAACACCCATGTGTATTCACACACACACACACACACCACACACACACACACACACACACCACACACATACACACACACACACACACACACACACAACACACACACACACACACACACACACACCACACACACACACACACCCACACACACACACACACACAACACACACACCAACACACGAGAACAAACGTACATAAACTCAGAAGGTCGACCCATACGTTGCAAGAGGAACTGCGATCCCACCTTCATGGCATTTCCACTCGATTGCAAAGAAACCACTCTCCTCTGTTTGTTCTGAGAAGATGGCGCGGCGAATTTCCAGTTATTCCATTGCAAATATTTGGAATGGATCACAGGTGCTAAGAGCTCTTCGCCACTTCTTTTAGAGACCTTAGGGATTCATTCACGCGTTGCCACTAAGTCAACAAAACCCGATCCGGCTGCTTTGTTTGCGGATCTCACGGTATGTGCCATCTCATCTGTGTAAGAGCTCTTCGCCAGCCACTGCTCTAGCTGTCACACACACACACACACACACACACACACACACACACACACACACACACACACACACACGCACGCGCGCGCGCGCGCGCGCACAACACACACACATACACATACACACACACACACATACACACACACGCACGCACACACGCATGGACACACACACACACACACACACACACACATACACAACAAAACACATACACACACAACACAACACCCACACACACACACACACACACAAACACAACAAACACACACACACACACACACAACACAACACACTACAAGCTTTTGTCTCTGGAGGGATCGTAGTAAATTTTCAGTAATTCCACCTAAGTCTCCTTAGAGGTCTTTGCCGCAACTACGGAGGATGCTAGATTCACGCACACGTTTCCTTGTAACCGGCAGAAATCACTAGGGTTTGCTTATTCGGAAAGATGGCGCAGCGAATCTGACTTTCAGAAACTCCATCTCGCTTAGTTAAGAGCTCTTTTCCAGTCCACTAAAAACTGTCTAATCCACCATCGCTTTGTGATCAACAGTAACCACCAGACTGGTCCTGTTCCCAGCAAATTACTCAGTACATTTTCACAGTAACCACCCAGACTGTCCTGTTCCCAGCAGATTACTCAGTACATTTTCTGAGATTTCTTTACACACTGTTTCCAATTACTCTCGAAACCGTTGGATCCGTGGATTTCTTTTTTCATCATCAGAAACCATTTAGTTTCTTTTTTCCATATAAATGTTGCAGGAGTGGTCATTGTATTTGGGTGCGTTTGTTTAGATCAATAGAAATAATTCACATCCAGCTTTCTTTGTTCCTAGAAGATAATGTAGTAGAGGCTGTTAAATTCGTATATGCGATTCTTTTCTCATCTGCAGACTTCAGTCAGATTTGTTTGTTCTCAGAAAATCATATAGTAGAGGCCACTGGATGCCTGGGCCTTTTTTTTCTTTTCCAATCAACAGATTTGTTTGTTCCTAGACAGCAAGTGTTCGATGGATCAGTGGATGCGGTTTTCTTTAATCAACAGGAACTATTCAAGTTATTTCAAAAAATAACACAGAAGCCGGTTGATCCTTGGACGCGTGTTTTTATCTTTATTTATCTTTTTTTTTTTAAATCAACAGAAACTATTCGATTCCTTTGTTCCTGCATGGTAATGCAATAGAGGCTGTTTGATCCATGGATGTCTTTCTTTTTTCATCAACAGATTTCATTCTGATTTGTATGTTCCCAGAAAATAATACAGCAGAGACTATTGGATCCCTGAACACGTTTCTTTTCAACCAACAGAAAGCATGCGAATTTGTTTCTTCCAAAAGCAGAGATCGTTGAATCTGTGGATGCGTTTCTTTCTGATCCATGGACACCATTCAGAGTTGTTTACTTCTAGAAAATAACGCTGTAGATGCCGTTGGATCAATAGATGCGTTTCTTTTTTATCCATCGACACCATTCAGAGTTGTTTACTTCTAGCAAATAACGCGGAGCCGTTGGATCAATAGATGCGTTTCTTTTTGAAGAGAAAGAAACCTTTTAGATTTGCTTTTTTTCTCTAAAAATGATACAATGCATGCTGTTGAATCTACAGGTGCGTTTCGTTTTGATCAACAGAATCCATTCAGATTTGCTTCTTTCCAGAAAATAACACACCAGAAACTCTTGGATCTGTGAATGCGTTTTATTTTTGATCAGTGGAGAAAAACCTTTCAGTTAGGCTTGCTCCCGGAAAACAGCAGGGTAAATTGTCAGTCACTTCCGCCCTATAGGCTTTAAGAGGAGGATCTTTGCCACTGTTCTTAGGATCGATGCACGGGTTTTCCATGTGATAAATTAGAGGGCATTCTGATTGGCTGTTCTGCCGTGGGCTCGATCCCTGACTGAAAGCTTTCTTGGGAGTCATGTACCCTGGGGGGAAAAGGAGACATCGTTTGTGGGGCCTTGATATTAGAAACGCCTGGAGGCCAGAATTGCTGCATGGCGTTCATCCCTTTGAAGTGACTTGTCTGTCGTTTTTTTGATATGTAGCTTCACTCTCTAAGTGAAGTGCACTGGCCAGAGAGAAAAAAGGTTTTTTCTCCTCTCTCTTCCTTCCTTTTCTAACACACAACACACACCCACGCATACATGCATGCACTCACTCAGAGAGAGAGAGAGAGAGGAGAGAGAGAGAGAGAGGAGAGAGAGAGAGGAAAAGGAGCGCACACACAAACACACACAAGTGCGTTCTCTCTCTCTCTCTCTCTCTCTCTCTCTCTCTCTCTCTCTCTCTCTCTCTCTCTCTCTCTCATGAATTCATTGGAAAATAACACAATAATTCAGTGGGCCAGCCCTTGCTAGAATTTCGACTTGATCAAAAGAAACAATTCTAATTTGTTTATTCTGAAAGGATAGCACAGTGCACATTTAGTCATTCCATCCCAGATATTGGAATTTGATCAGAGATGCTAAGGAGCTCTTCGCCACTTCTTCACGGACTGTAGGATTCAGGCATTTGATCAGAGATGCCAAAGAGCTCTTCGCCACTTCTTTACGGACTATAGGATTCAGGCAGGCGTTATCACAATATCAGCAAAGTCGTCTCCGACTCGTTTGTTTGGAGACTTCACAGAAAATGTTTGGTAATTCCGTCTCGTGTTTAAGGGCTTTCCATAGCCACTTCTCTGGAGGTCGTTGGATCATTGAAGTCTTCCAATCGATTAGCAAAACACTGGCATAATTTTGTTCTGGGCAGACAACATAGTGAATTGGAAATGTGATCTCCATTTTTCCTAATATCTTTGCCATTGTTTGAAAGGAAGTTGGATCCACACGCACGTATTACTTAATCGACAGAAGTCATTCAAGCTTTTTAACACAGTAGGCTAAATCTGATTTTCAAAAATTCCATCTCATATGCTTTAGAGCTCATTCCCAAACTACCTAGATGCCACTGAATCCATGTTCGCGTTTTTCTCCCCAACAGATATCATTCAATTTGTCAGCTCCCGGACGATAACACAGAACACTTTCAATAATTTCTCTTCAGCTGACCCCTTCTCTTCATACCCTTGGCGATTACTTTAGAGGCTGTTGGGTCTGGGGATACGTTTGTTTTTGATCAACAGATACTATTAAGGTTGGTTTGTTCTCAGAACATAACAGCAGAAATGTACAACCATCCGTCCGTTTGTGTTGAAGAGATCTTTGCCACTGCTCTAGGGATCGTAGGATCTATGCACGGGTTTTCCATGTGTGAATTGGATAGTTCTTACTATCAGACGTGCTATCGGCTCGATACTGAGGTACCGCCTCCTTGGGGGTCAGGGAAAGGGGACATTCTCTGTGGGGCCTTATGTTAAAGACCATCGGCTCGATACCTGAGGTACCGCCTTCTTGGGGTTCAGGGAAAGGGGACATTCTCTGTGGGGCCTTGATATTAAAGACCATCGGCTCGATACCTGAATTACCGCCTCCTTGGGGGTCAGGGAAAGGGACATTCTCTGTGGGGCCTTATGTTAAAGACCATCGGCTCGATACCTGAGGTACCGCCTTCTTGGGGGTCAGGGAAAGGGACATTCTCTGTGGGGCCTTGATATTAAAGACCATCGGCTCGATACCTGAATTACCGCCTCCTTGGGGGGTCGGGGAAAGGGGGCATTCTCTGTGGGGCCTTATGTTAAAGACCACCAGATATAAAGGTGTTAAAATAAACAACAAAGAACTTAAAATATCCCAATTTGCCGATGATACACAATTAATGAATAATGGAGATCGATATCTTTTGAAAGATCTGTCCAATTAATAGAGAGATTTGGAAAGTTTTCAGGACTTTTCCTAAATGCAGATAAAAACACAAGCAATATGGCTAGGTTGTAAGAAAGGCTCACAAATAAAATATATGCAACATTTAAATATACAATGGAACCCTAATAAATTTAAAATGTTGGGAATATGGTTCACAAATGAAGGGTAAACACTGTGAAAAGATAAATTATGCTGAAAAATTATCAGAAATAACGCCTTGTTTAAATATGGATGAAGAGAAATATTACTCCTCTTGGAGGGATGCTGTGTTAAATCGTTGATTTTATCTAAATTGATTCATCTATGGATTTTACTTCCAATCCACAGTTGACTTCATAAATGTTTGCCAGAGAATGTGTTTTAGGTTTATTTGGAATGTTAAACAGGATAAAATAAGTAGAAAAATTGCAATAAAACATAAAGGGGGGGGGGTTTAGGAATACCCGATTTTTAGAAAGCATTCAATGCTCTAAAACTTACCTGGCTGAGAAGTTTTAAAAACAACAAAACAAAAGTGGAAAAAATTGCTTGTGTAATGATCCCTTTTCGAAGAAATAGAAAAATATGGTCTTGTTTCCTTTGAATAAATATAATAATGATTCGGGAAACCCATACATTCATGGCTTTATAGAGATTTTTGAGACACCTGAAAGCAAAAACACAATCGGATGTACTGTCCGAGCCAGTCTTTCATAATGATAAATTTAAATTGGTAATAATGTAATAAAATATAATTTGGACTGGAAAGGAGTTACTGTGTTTCACATTTTTGAAAAAACGACGGAAGTTTTCTAAGTCTAAATGAATTTAATGAAATATGATATGGGTGTATTGCTTCTTGGCTTACTACGGCGTGTAAGTTCTATTAGGAAATATATACAGCAAACTGGTCTTAATATATCAATTAACAAAAATATAAAAGAAAAAACCCAAGAGCTCCAAAATATATACTCTATATCCAAGGGATCAAGACTGTACTATGACTTTTCACACTTGACAGCAAACTTCCTAATTCGTGCCAGAAATGGACTGAAAAACTGGAACAGAAATTTCTTGGGAAAAGGTTTTCAACCAATTCATAAATACAGGAAATAAAACTTAAATGGCTTGCAGCTTGTATCGTACACAGAATTTTGGAACTAACGTAGTTTTTAAAGGAAATGGGGATGTGGGGAATAACAATTTTGATTTCTGTAGAGATACTAAGGACAACATACAGCATATTTTTTGGGAGTGTGATTACTCAAAACAGCTTTGGGAAAAAATTTTGGGGAGATTGCTAAATCAAAATGCTTTCCAGGTACGAACTTTTCATTTTGTGAGAAAGTTATAAATTTTTGGACATGATGAATCATATTACAGACTCGGTTTTAGATTTAATAATTCTTTTAGGAAAACAGTATATCTATAAATGCAAATTTGACCATTGTCTCCCGATATAGCCTCAAAGGTACCTACTTTCACCGTTATAAAATAGAAAAATACAATGCAGATAAAAAATTGGGAAAGGACATGTTTTTAAAACAAGATGGTTACCATATTTACATTATAGAAAGGACATGAAAAAAAGGGGAAAAAAGAAGGAAAAAGATGAAAGAAATATGAAAATTATAATTACGTAAAGTGATTTTTTTCTCCTGTAAATGTTGCATTGATAAAAAAAATACTTTGGGTTGGATTCATCAGTGATTGCAATGTTTAGAGTGCATTACAATTATGAAAAATACATGTATACAAATGTCTTTATTTTTTCTGATGTTGCTGTTTACATTTATGTTGATCGTAGCTGTTCGTCACATAGATGTACGTGTACGTGGTGGTTTTTTGTGTGTGTGTGTGTGTGTGTGTGTGTTTTTTTTTTTTTTTTTTTTTTTTTTTTTTTTTGGTGTGTGTGTGTTTGGTAAAATTTATTACTCTTTATGTACCAATGTTATGGGTTTTTTTGTACATTGATTAAACGAATTATGAAGTTTAAAAAAAAAAAATAAAGACCACAGAGGCCCAGTTTCGGCCCAATGTGGCCTGTCATATTTTTGAAGTGGTTTCTCTTTTGTTTTGTCCTTTCGTAAATGGAATACACTGTCAAAAAAGAAAGGTTATTTTCAACGAATTAATGTATGTCACACACACACCACACACACACACACACACACACACACACACACACACACACACACACACACACACACACACACCCCACGCACACACACTGGATGCACACATGCGTATACAAATCGGCTGCAGAAAGCGAAGTGGCTGGAAAAAGCATGACTGGTGAAAACCACAGACCACTGACATAATCATTTCTTTTTCCTGTTTCCCAACAGCATTTATCCCTCTTTTCCCTTATCCAACATGCATTCTATCTCCCTCTTTCCCTCACCACGACATGAACTTCACGTCACTTCACGTCCCCTTCAACGTCACTTCACGTTCCAGAGCATGAAAAGCATGGCGAGACTGACTAAAGAAGGGCAACAACAACTGAAGAACACACGCACCAACCAACCAACCAACAAGAAGGGCAACAACAACTGAAGAACACACGCACCCAAACCAACCAAAGAAAGGCAACAACAACTGAAGAACACACGCACCCAAACCAACCAAAGAAGGGCAGCAACAAACTGAAGAACACACGCACCCAAAAACCCAAACCAAAGAAGGGCACAACAACTGAAGAACACACGCACCCAAACCAACCAAAGAAGGGCAACAACAACTGAAGAACACACGAACCCAAACCAACCAAAGACGGGCAACAACAACTGAAGAACACACGCACCCAAACCAACCAAAGAAGGGCAACAACAACTGAAGAACACACGCATCCAAACCAACCAAAGAAGGGCAACAACAACTGAAGAACACACGCATCCAAACCAACCAAAGAAGGGCAACAACAACTGAAGAACACACGCATCCAAACCAACCAAAGAAGGGCAACAACAACTGAAGAACACACGCATCCAAACCAACCAAAGAAGGGCAACAACTGAAGAACACACGCATCCAAACCAACCAAAGAAGGGCAACAACAACTGAAGAACACACGCACCCAAACCAACCAAAGAAGAAGACCCAAAAGCAAACGATCCACAAAAGCACCAATCATCTAACAGGGATTCGTGCAACCAATGGATCAACGAATCACTGTTCTACCCACCCACCCACCCCAGCCAATCAACCAGCTGAGTAATCAGCCATAAAACAGACAATCAACCCAGGATTCAACCAACTGACTACCAATCATGAGACCAGTTGATCCGCTGCTAACCAGTCTAGCGCTTCAGATAACCAGTCGACCTTGATTTTCCTGATGGCAATTTCACTGCCTACACCGAACTAATGAAACTATGCAGCCTATCAACAAACCATCTTGTTCGTCGGCCAGCGAGGAATAGATCACCGTCCCGCAGCTAAGTGCAAACATTATTGGTGCATTTACATTCCAAGATCAATGTTACAGACTGTGCTTGCCTTTTACCGGGGTTCCAAACAGAAGGTTATAAATTCATGTATTCATTGACCACAGCGGAAAAAGAAAGGAGAAGAAGAAGAAGACGACAACGAAGAAAAAGAAGTAGTGGTAAAACAAATACCAAAGCTCTACGTTGTCCATCCATAAATAATTTTGGAGGCTTTGCTTGCCCTTGGGAATAAAGCATTGATGTCTTGATCAAAGGCCCCTCCGTTCAGTTCCTGCAACAGACAACTAGACAGTAGGAGATGTTCACTTTACACTCGTCTGTGCAGACTCCAATTCCCTCCGATCAGACTTTGAACCGACATCTTTTGCATGAACGCACGCTATAAAAACGCAAAATCAGCAACGATACAATATTTGAAAATTATTGAATACTATTCCGTCGCTCGTGGTAGAGTAGGTCAGTGTATGCCTGAAAGATGGATCACACACACACACCCACACACACACACACACACACACACACACACACACTACACAACACACACCACCTTGTAAAACAGAAAACGGAAAGCGGCTACCTGTATAATGTTACTGAAAATTATTACATGCGCAAATACTTTCCTACGATGAACCTCAGTTTTTGCCGAGGAAGAAAGCAAGCAAGCACGAAGAAGAAGAAGAAGAAGAACTTTGAGCTTCGGACTCTTAGCCATCAATCAATACCAACACCAATCCACCGGGTACACACATAAGGAGAGTGACGTTTCATCTGGGCCAAGGATCTTAAATCATTTCCGATCAGCCATTTACAAGCACGTGCCGGAGCCTGGAGGTTCCCTCTGACGTTGGCATGATCTCCGAACACGTAAGCATCACAAGCGGAGAGATCTCGCTCCACACATCAAGATGGATAGGGCAGCACAATGTGCAGACGGCTGCATTACACCGGCCTGTGTTCCCCAGTCCCAAAGGATCATAATCACCAGAAGCACTGCCCTCCACAGTCAAGCAGGAGAGCTTGTCCAATAACTTTGGGCTGGAAACAGCTCAGACGCGTGTTGTTATACTATAGCATGGTTTATTTATGTCAATCTGTGTAGTGGATATGGAAGACTACAGAAAGTCTTAGCATCATCTCTCTCGGGTTCTGTGATTTTTTTTTTTGCGCAAGGGAAGGCTCTTCTTCCGAATTACTTCTTCTAACTTTTTGTTCTTTTCTTGTCAGTGACACATGTCTTCTCTGCTTATCTGATTTTTTTTGTTTTGCTTGTTTGCGTAAACTACTTTACCCTAAACTAAATCCCTGTAACAAACGTCCATTTTTCTTTGAACACCAGTAACCTAACACACAAAACCCTTCGTCATATTGCAATGCTTCTGGGAAATAATCATCTCTCGTAAAAGAAAACAAAAAACAACGATTTGAATTTCTTTCCCTTGGAGAGTTTCCTACCTCAGTACTGGGGTTTTGAAACGTTATGCGTGAAAAGTAAGTCTGTCACTCTCTATTTCGCCCACTAGTTTGTCATCGGTCAATGTATGAATCCATGAGTGACTTAAACCAACATGGCATGCACACGCAAACCGCTCATACAGACACCATGGTCCCTTTGGCGAAGACCTTCATTGGTGGTACTGGGACTGGACGGAATGAGCTCGCTGGCCTACTGGTTCCGGCCTGTCTGTCATCTTGACGTCTATTCCCTCACAAACACCCTCCGATTTTAACCTGTATAAAGTAATAGCCAGAGAAGTTTACACCCATGGTCCCCCAGACGCTAATCATCGCTGTTGCTACGCAATTCGAGACCACTGTTCGCCTCCCTTGAGTGGTCTCTTGTGGTCAGCTGGGCGTTATCTAAGGTGAACTGAGTTGAAAGCAGTGATTGGTGTGGCAGGAATCGGTTCTCCGGTGTCTGTTGCTGAGAGGGTTGAAAGAACGATGTGTTCACGATTTTGTTTGTGTTGTGAAGAGACTTGAATGTGTGATCAAACTGAAGTGGTGCTGTCGAGAGAGAGAGAGAGAGAGAGAGAGAGAGAGAGAGAGAGAGAGAGAGAGAGAGAGAGGGGGGGATGAGAAAGGGAGGGAGGGATGGGAGCGGAAGAAGCACGAATGCTTGCGTTTGATTCGTTTCCTTTATTTTCATTGCAGACAAACTGCGTCCCCCAAGCACCCAAAGAGATGAAAGGATTACTATATCTTCATTCGTTGTGTGTGTGTGTGTGTGTGTGTGTGTGTGTGTGTGTGTGTGTGTGTGTGTGTGTGGTGTGTGTGCGTGCGCGCGCGCGCGCGAGCGCACCAAAATATGTGAGGAGGGG
>CM031602.1:5213104-5215604 GCA_018398815.1 Conus ventricosus
TGCTTTTTGCTGCTTTTACTTTATTGCTGGTGCCGTGTGTCGCGTGCATCTAGCGCATGTAAAAGCACCTGTGACGATAAAGGAGTTGACGCTAATAGCTTTCTAGTGAGTAAATCAATGTCTGATGGTAGCTGAAGATATGAAGAGACTGGGGAAATTCTGCTGACATGTTGTAAGGTCGTTTTCGCCCTGCGGGAAAACAGGTCAAATTTGACAAAGAAAATTGTCGTGCCGATAAGTTATCTGAAATAAATGTTAGCGAACCGCCCAGAGAAACGTGGACAAACGAGTCACAAGACAAAACACTACGCGTTTCGACCTCTTAGGTTTCTTCAGGGAAGATAGATACAAACGAATAGAACAACGAACATTCACTTAGCTGTGATCACTTCAGAGTTCAGCGCAAGGAAGAAGGCGATAAAGTTAATCAATACAGTACAATACAACGCAATACAATACAATACAACGCAATACAATACAATACAATACAATACATACATACAATACAACGCATACAATACAATACAATACAATACAATACAATACATAATACATACAATACAAGCAATACAATACAATACAACGCAAATACAATACAATACAATACAACGCAATACAATCAATACAATACAATACAACGCAATACAATCAATCAATACAATCACAACGCTACAAGACCATACAATAAACCAATATCAATGACAATGCAATAGATACAACGCAATACATACAATACAATACAATGTCAATACAATACAAGCAATACAATACAATACAATACACGCAATACATACAATACAAGCAATACAATACAATACAATACATGACAATCACGCAATATACAACACGAAGCAATGCGGAATACAATACGAGGCAATACAAAGATACGAATAAATACAAACATACGAAACAAGGCCATACGCTAGACAAAACAATGCAGTATGCAGTGCAAGGACATTAGTACCATCAATGCATGCAAGTGGGTTGCAATACATACTACGTCAATGTCATACAATACAACAAATACGATACAATGCAAGCATTTCAATACAATGCGATGCTAGACCGTCGGCATCGCAATACAACACAACGCAATCGAGATCAATGCAATGCAATACAATACAACACACGACAACAGAATACAGCCCCCCTCTATACGTTGTTCTAAACAAGGGAACACATGCAGTACAGGACAAGGTAGAGTTGTAAAATGCAGTAGAATGTGATGCAACGCCACGCCGAACAAGACAGGGCAAACGTCACATATGTCAGACAGTTTCAATGCTCCAGAACACAGTGCCGTGCGGTGCAGTGCCGTGCATGAGCCATGCAGTGCCGTGCATTTGAGCCATGCATTGCGCGTGCATGAGCCATGCAGTGCCGTGCATGAGCCATGCAGTGCCGTGCATTGAGCCATGCAGTGCCGTGCATGAGCCATGCAGTGCCGTGCATTGAGCCATGCAGTGCCGTGCATTGAAGCCATGCAGTGCCGTGCATGAGCCATGCAGTGCCGGCATTGAGCCATGCAGGCGATGCATGAGCCATGCAGTGCCGTGCATGAGTCATGCAGTGCCGTGCATGAGCCATGCAGTGCCGTGCATGAGCTATGCAGTGCCGTGCATTGAGCCATGCAGTGCCGTGCATTGAGCCATGCAGTGCCGTGCATGAGCCATGCAGTGACCGTGCATGAGCCATGCAGTGCCGTGCATGAGCCATGCAGTGCCGTGCATGAGCCATGCAGTGCCGTGTATGAGCCATGCAGTGCCGTGCATGAGCCATTCAGTGCCGTGCATGAGCCATGCAGTACCGTGCATTGAGCATGCAGTGCCATGCATGAGCCATGCAGTGCCGTGCATGTACTATGCAGTGCCGTGCATGAGCCATGCGTACCGCGCATTGAGCCATGCAGTGCCGTGCATGAGCCATGCAGTGCCGTGCATGTACCATGCAGTGCCGTGCAGTGCCGTGCATGAGCCATGCAGTGCCGTGCATGAGCATGCAGTGCCGTGCATTGAGCCGTGCATAAGCCATGCAGTGCCGTGCATGTACCATGCAGTGCCGTGCAGTGCCGTGCATGAGCCATGCAGTGCCGTGCATTGAGCCATGCAGTGCCGTGCATGAGCCATGCAGTGCCGTGCATGTACCATGCAGTGCCGTGCATGAGCCATGCAGTGCGGTGCATGAGCCCTGCAGTGCCGTACGTTTCCGTACGTGTACCATGCAGTGCCGTGCATGTGCCATGCATGTGCCATGCATGTGCCGTGCAGTGCCGTGCATGAGCCATGCAGGGCCGTTTCATGAGCCATGCAGTGCCGTGCATGTACCATGCAGTGCCGTGCATGTGCCGTTGCAGTGCCGTGCATGTGCCGTGCAGTGCCGTGCATGAGCCATGGAGTGCCGTGCATGAGCCATGCAGTGCCGTGCATGTGCCGTGCAGTGCCGTGCATGTGCCGTGCATGAGCCATGCAGTGCCGTGCATGAGCCATGCAGTGCCGTGCAT
>CM031602.1:5220604-5225604 GCA_018398815.1 Conus ventricosus
TGACAGTCACTGTCAACTTTCGTGGTAACAGTTAGTACGATATTTAACTCCACATATTTGTACAATCATCAACTGCTTCTGCTAGTGTCAGGTGAGTTGAACTTAAATCCGGGACTAACCATAAATGAATCTTAAGTTAAATCATGTAAATGTCAACAGTTTAAGAAACAAAAAGAATATCTTAGAGCAGAAAATAATAGATTCGACATATCACAGTATCAGAAACATGGCTATCAGATTCGTCAAGAATGACTCCATACATATACAAAATTTAATCCACCAGTCAGAGTGACAGCCCAAATGACCCACATGGTGAGTTGCTATTTATGTTAAAAATAACTTAGTTTGTAAACCCACGACCATATCTTCTATCATAATGACCTTTGAACTGTATGGTTCGAGAACTAAGCATGGCCAAAGTAAGTCTCTACTGGTTGTCAATTTTGGAATCGAACCACCAAGTTCCGAGCCCCCTGTTAAGTTACATGATCAGATAGAAGAAAGCATTCGGTAATGAAAATAATACTTTCATTACAATTTATTAATCTTGTGTTGACTTCAATAGGATTTCCTTACGACACCCTCACGTACATGTACTAGGAACATTAATACGATACAGGCTCACTCATTATTAATGAACCCACAAGTATGACAGAGTCGAGTGCAACGTGATTGTGATCTGGTTCTCACACAATGTGCCTAACATAGAACCATCCACAGAAAGATATGCCAGCTATTTGCCAGAGATCAAATGTTCCTTTCGCCATGAGATAGACATACTGTGTCAAAAGCATCCATATAAAAGGACCATACTTAATTTAATAGAAAGCTAACTGCAGATACGCTTATTGTGACCTGATAGGCACTGTGTCAACTGGGACGACGATACTAGGCACAACCCGTATCAGTAGAATCAAAGTGCGAAAAGTAATCAAAAATATTAACGGAAAAGCGAAACTAGCTTGTGCCGACTAAAGTAATGACTGTACGTCCTGACGACGTTCCCCTGGATTACTGAAGAAATACGACTGTTAATAGAGTGAACGTAAAAACAATACCACAGAATAGCTAAACATACCAAAGAAATTGCCGAAAATTGGTGCAGGTTATCTCGATTTCGGAATTCCGTGACATCAAGATAAAGACACCGACAACATGACAATGATGCTGAATTAGACAATAAGGTTTCTCACTCCCACAAATTTTTGTGTAAAAAAAGAATGGGTGGCTATCTGTAAAAGTCTTTTTTAAAAAGAAAGGTATTACACTAACGAAAAACCTCAATTTTTTAGTAATGGCATTGTAAACTATAGCAAATAACGGACAAAGCGAACGCTTTTAATAAATATTACATTCGGCATCAGATCCACTTTGTGAGAAAATGATGATCATGACGGAACCAGGATGTCCCAATCATAGTTCCAAGATTACAGACTTTACTTTTTGACAGCTACTAATGTTAAGGATTTTCATCTTGAATCTGAACAAAAAAAAAGTCAATATGTCCTGGATTAGGTTCACAACAGGTTGTTGATTGCATCTCTACCAGTTAAACTTTGGATCCCTTGACACCATTTTTTAACAGTAAAGAAAGAATTGAAAGCCAAGATTTCCACACGTCTGGAAAACAGCCCATGTAAGTCCACTACAAATAAAAAGAAACGAAGAACTTTGTAACACTATCGCCCCAGTCTCTTTGCTCAGCTGCGTTAGAAAGGATTTGAAAGAATAAATCTCACAAGCACTGTTTTCGAATATTTTATTAGTCAAAAGATATCAAGTTCACCTTCCCACTCCCGGAATTATGCCCCCGTTATTCCACCACAATCATTATTATGCATCCAATAAAGATTTATGTTTCCTCATTTGATAGTGTAATCACAACGTCAAGGCTGTGTACTTTACGATATTTCCTAAAGCTTTTGACCGTGCTGGCCATGAGAGCTCATCCGTAAACTTGAAGCAATGGCATACAGGGAACGGATGATGGCATGGTTCATCCGATTATCTCATCTAATCGCATGCAGGCAGTTTGTAACAAGGGTGACCAATCAAACAATGTCATAATCCCTGCAGGAGTTCCCCCCAAAGGCTCAGTTCTTGGACATCTCTTATTTCTTATTTACATTAACGACATTATCAGATGGTATTAGATCTAAAGTTAAACTTTTTGCGGATAGATACCAGCAGTCCTTCTCACTTAATGATCCTACAATTCGCACAGCACAATAATCAATTCTGATCTACAAAAGAAACAGTCTTTGGGCGCATCGCTGAAAATAAAATTCAGTGGAAGAGAAAACCAGAAATTTACTGTAACATTTTAGACGGGGCAACCATCTAGATTAATAACCCCTTAAATTTGGACTAAATCGTATCCTTCAAAGGCAAAGACAAACATAACCACTAGACTTGATACTCAAAATAATGCAAGTGGGATGATACATATTAATGGAATACGAAACAAGTAACTAGCTGCTTTTCAGCTGAATGAAAAGTTTTAAATAAAGATTTAGTAGGAGGAGCCTTAGAAATCATGTATAAAAATCATTTCGTATTACCTACCTATGACTAATGCAGAAGTATCTGTGTGTTACAACTGCTCCGAATCAAATCCAATTCTCCTTGAAAACTTACACTATAGAAGCTATAAGAACATTATTTGGATCTGTACTTGGAACAAGTCATCAAAAATTATATGAAGAATCAGGATTTTGCTCACTCAAGGAAAGGAGGAAAGACCTAAAAATTATATATAATTTATAAAATGAGTAAAATGGCTTGTGTCCGGATTATTAACTTTATCTTCTGCCTGTCTTGTTTCGGACAGTATCCTTAATTCCAGTAGAAACCGTGTAGCGCGTAACAATTCCAAAATTGCAAACACAGATATATATCGGAAATCCTTCATTCCATTCAACTACACTATATGAATAGTACTCCCCCAGATCCAATTAAAAACCCGTTCATCTTTAAGCTAAATCAAGCATCATTTATCGGCTGATGATCCTGTCAAACCACCGTACTTTACCTCGGCGAGAGAAGGAACCAAATCATTCATTGCCGTATTCGTCTTGGAAAATCAGTGATCTGAAATATGATATTGTTCAACCGCATCCACTTAAGACCCACTGTTGTGAGTGTGAGTCAATGGTGAGGAACAGCTCAGCCCTATTTCTGTTTGTGTCCCTCGATTTAAATGAAACCCCCGCGCAAATACCTGACTTCCGAACTACCCATCACACTCACAGAAATGTTCGAACACCTGTTAAAAGTTTACCGAATATCTGCGGATGTGAATAACAATGTATTGATTTTTGAGGCTGTTCATGGGTTTTTAACTCTCGAAGCAAGCGGATTTAGATGTGTAGCCTTTTGGGGGTTTCAGGTGATGACAAGAGGGATTAGTGCTGGGTTTGTTGCCGATTGTATCAGGTTGTGATGATGGCAACTTGATGGCCTGTGGTTGTTTCCACATTCGTCTCACGTTCATTTGATTCTCCGTTCTTTCTTTCTTTCTTTCTTTTCCTTTTTTTAATTATTTTTTCTCTATACCGGGAATGGTGGAGGGGTGGCGGGTGTGTTCTCTTTTTTGTATTCTGTCAATGTCGATTTAATAAACGTTTAAACCCTGTCAATTGTTTTCATATAAAAAATTGTAATATATGTGTCACTGTAGCCGCCAGGTAAATTAATTTGAATTGTCCATTTGGCAAGCACACTATAAGCGTTTCACTTGCTTGCTCACTTGTTGATTGTGAAAACAATTGTACGTACCTGTGATTAAAGATTTTTGTTTTAAACGCATAAAGTGCTGACAAAAAGTCTATCCTGGCTGGAAGCGGACTAGCTAACAAAGCACCCAGTATTGTGTGTGTTTGTGTGTGTGTGTGTGTGTGTGTGTGTGTGAGTTGTGTGTGTGTGTTTTATGTTGTCTTATTGTGACGCTTTAATAAAATAATAGTGTTGGAACAGAAATCTTACACCACAGAGCTACCAACAAACGACATCGATCTACTTCATCGTACAGAATGCGTCCATCGTGAATTTGGTGTCCAGTTGTGGCGTACTCGTGCTCATGGACACATACCACAAGGTTACAAGTTACTTTTTCTGTACTGTGCCCCGAGTGTGACAGTCACGGGCATTGTTGGTATTCCGACAAACTCTCCCCGCACGGAGGAGTCCAAATCACGAATCAAGAGCCGGGCAGAGAAAATGGACTTCCTCCCACCAGAGAGAGAGTTAAGTGACATGGAGGGATTCATAATTGTAGCACCCCACCCCCCCTTCCCCTTTCACCCAACCATCCACACCATCCCTTCGTTCAACAACATCTCAATAACCACCATTACCTCTCCTCAACCCCTCCCTTATTTGTGTTTAAAAAAAAACCTTTTCTTCCCCCTTCCAGATCGGTTTTTGCGTCCTTAAGACGCGGACACGGCACGACTACATACTAGAACGCCGTGTCATAATTTATGACTCTGTCTGCCAGTATGACAAGAGAAGAGAACTAAATTTGCCACTTTGAGATAGAGAGAGAGAGAGAGGATAGGATAGAGAGAGAGAGAAGAGAGATAGAAGCGAGGGGATGAATGCGAGGAAGAGAGTAGAGAGACACACAGATTAGAGAGAGAGATAAGAGAGAGATAGAGAAGAGAGAGGAGAGAGAGAGAGAGAGAGAGACAGACAACCAACAACAGACAGAACAGACATACAGAATAGGAGAGAAGAAGAAGTAAGAAAGACGAAGAAGAATAAAAAGTAAAAAGAAAAAGAAGAGAAGAAAAAAGAGAAGATGATGGGGAAAAAAAAGAAAATATGATGAATATGAAAGATGAGATGATGATGAATGATGATGATGATGATGATGGCGAGCATACAATTTACGTTATCTTCTTGAATGGTTTCATTTTTTTTATCTTTTTCGCTTTTGAGTCGCACACACACAACACACACACATGACCCACACACACACACACACACACACACACATC
>CM031602.1:5230604-5233104 GCA_018398815.1 Conus ventricosus
CTAATTATCTGATTTGATTTGAAAATTCAGAGGATTATAACCTAAATGAAGCTGAATGGGCGGTTTATCCCCCTCTCTTCTCTCTCTCTCTCTCTCTCTCTCTCTCTCAAGTGGCGTCCCTTGACTGGCAACCAGCAAGACGTTGATTTAGCTGCTCTGATAAATGTGTTCCTGCATTGCCCGCAGACTGCCCACTTTGCCGGTTGAAGGTCTCCCGTTTAGTGCTTTGCCGGTTGAAGGTCTCCGTTTACTTTGGAAGCGACGCTCATGCTTTGCCGGTTGAAGGTCTCCCGTTTACTTTGGAAGCGACGCTCAGTGCTTTGCCGGTTGAAGGTCTCCCGTTTACTTTGGAAGCGACGCTCAGTGCTGCGCGACAGGAGATGACACTGTCGACTTTTGTAATTGAGGGCAGAGAAGAGCAAACAGTTGTGATCCTACGCTTGACTACGAATACCGACCAGCCCCCTGGAACGCAAACCCAAAGCCACAGCGCTGTGTATCGACGGAAATGGCCGTCACAGGTAAACAGGGACAGGCGCTGGCCTGAGATACACAGAAATAATCTGCAGAAAGAGGCAAGTTAAAGTTTTCTCGTCTGATTTTTTTTTTTTTTTTGGCCGACGTCACCTAGCTTAATGTACAGTACTGATGGAACCGGCAACAGCTACACTGCTTGTGGCGATATTTTCGTTATGACAGCAATTCTCCTCAATCCCCACCACAACTTGCATGAGACACGGCGACACGGTGACATGCAAAAGGAAATCAAGTGGAACGTTGTGACCAAACAAACTGTGACAATGGCACACGATGGAGATGTCATGCTGGATATAGCGTCGGTCGAGCTACGTGGTAATGAAGACTGTGGTGAACGGTTCCATGACATGATGTGACAGACAGCGATGAGCTAAGTGGTAATGAAGACAGTGGTGAACGGTTCCATGACATGATGTGACAGACCAGCGATGAGCTAAGTGGTAATGAAGACAGTGGTGAACGGTTCATGACATGATGTGACAGACCAGTGATGAGCTAAGTGGTAATGAAGACTGCGGTGAACAGTTCCATGACATGATCCGTGACAGGCCAGCGATGAGCTACATGGTAATGAAGACTGTGGTGAACAGTTCCATGACATGATGTGACAGACCAGTGATGAGCTAAGTGGTAATGAAGACTGTGGTGAACGGTTCCATGACATGATCTGTGACAGACCAGTGATGAGCTAAGTGGTAATGAAGACTGTGGTGAACGGTTCCATGACATGATCTGGGGACAGGCCAGGGATTACTTCCACACAAAACAATAGAGGGGAAGAGATGGCAACTGAGGACGATCATGATTCAGAATACAGAGATGATCCCGAAGGCATTTCTCAGGTCAGTCAACTGCAGGATGCTCATTCTGACAACGTGTACAATCGGTGACATATTAGGGTTTTGGGCGCCTTACGTTCACACGTCACAATCGGTGACATATTAGAGAGTGTGGGCGCCTTACGTTCACACGTCACAATCGGTGACATATTAGAGAGTAGTGGGGCGCCTTACGTTCACACGTCACAATCGGTGACATATTTAGAGAGTGTGGGCGCCTTACGTTCACACGTCACAATCGGTGGACATATTAGAGAGTGTGGGCGCCTTACGTTCACACGTCACAATCGGTGACATATTAGAGAGTGTGGGCGCCTTACGTTCACACTTCACAATCGTTGACATATTAGAGAGTGTGGGCGCCTTACGTTACACGTCACAATCGGTGACATATTAGAGAGTGTGGGCGCTTCGTTCACACGTTACAATCGGTGACATATTAGAGAGTGTGGGCGCCTTACGTTCACACGTCACAATCGGTGACATATTAGAGAGTGTGGGCGCCTTACGTTCACACGTCACAATCGGTGACACATTAGAGAGTGTGGGCGCCTTACGTTCACACGTCACAATCGGTGACATATTAGAGAGTGTGGGCGCCTTACGTTCACACTTCACAATCGTTGACATATTAGAGAGTGTGGGCGCCTTACGTTCACACGTCACAATCGGTGACATATTAGAGAGTGTGGGCCTTACGTTCACACGTTACAATCGGTGACATATTAGAGAGTGTGGGCGCCTTACGTTCACACGTCACAATCGGTGACATATTAGAGAGTGTGGGCGCCTTACGTTCACACGTCACAATCGGTGACACATTAGAGAGTGTGGGCGCCTTACGTTCACACGTCACAATCGGTGACATATTAGAGAGTGTGGGCGCCTTACGTTCACACGTCACAATCGGTGACATATTAGAGAGTGGGGACGCCTTACGTTCACGTCACAATCGGTGACATTTTAGAGAGTGTGGGCGCCTTACGCTCACAACTGGCCGTAAGCCAACAGCAATGCACACTCTCTGGCGGGTGCAGCCCACTTCATTCCCACCGCCGCGCGCATGGCACGTGTTGTCCACCACAGGGCCAGTATCAGCTAGCGCTCGCTTTCAGCAAAATACC
>CM031602.1:5238104-5253104 GCA_018398815.1 Conus ventricosus
TATGGTCCCCCAAGGTTGCATAACTGCAACCGCACCCCCCTTCCTCTCATTCTGACCATCGCAAATACAGCCACATCCAGATTATCGTGAAGCAGTTTCAGCACCTCCGTCTCCAGGGAGCAAGTGAGACTTGATCGTCACACGGCAACCCATCAGAGGAGACACTGCACTGTGTTGAGGACAGGTCGGTGATTTCTTTGTTGTCTGTTCTGGTCCGCCTTGAGCAGAACATCGTTCTAAAGCCCCTACTGAAGACAATGTAATACCTCAGTTGCGGATCCAGCGTGAGAGATGTTCCTGCCCACCCACCCCTCTTTTTCACTCCCTTGTGCGGTCGGAAGGCGCCACCATACAAGTCCAGCGACAGCCCCCAAGAACTTGTCAAAACGGACGACAGTGACACGACCTAATCTTGGGCGTGGATGAGGAAAAGAAGTCAGCATTGAGATGACCACGAAAACAGGCCTCAAAAGGGCCCATAGAATGGCAGACTGTTAGAAAGAAAGCATCAATCTTTGAGGACGAGAACGATGAAGACGATTCCACAGGGGTTCATTCTGGCGCGAGACTATGTGATAAGCCTGCTCTCTACACTTCCTTTGATGATACACCCCAACTTCACCCAGCCCCATTAGAAATGCAGCCCCCTGTAGCGCTGGTCAGGAAATTTGAACGAGGCTGCCCAGAAACACATTCATGACTTTGGGACTCCAGTCTTTCCAGCCAGAAACACATTCATGACTTTGGGACTCCAGTCTTTCCCAGCCAGAAACACATTCATGACTTTGGGACTCCAGTCTTTCCAGCCAGAAACACATTCATGACTTTGGGACTCCAGTCTTTCCAGCCAGAAACACATTCATGACTTTGGGACTCCAGTCTTTCCAGCCAGAAACACATTCATGACTTTGGGACTCCAGTCTTTCCACCCAGAAACACATTCATGACTTTGGGACTCCAGTTTTCCAGCCAGAAACACATTCATGGACTTTGGGACTCCAGTCTTTCCAGCCAGAAACACATTCATGACTTTGGGACTCCAGTCTTTCCAGCCAGAAACACATTCATGACTTTGGGACTCCAGTCTTTCAGCCAGAAACACATTCATGACTTTGGGACTCCAGTCTTTCCAGCCAGAAACACATTCATGACTTGGGCTCCAGTCTTTCCAGCCAGAAACACATTCATGACTTTGGGACTCCAGTCTTTCCAGCCAGAAACACATTCATGACTTTGGGACTCCAGTCTTTCCAGCCAGAAACACATTCATGACTTTGGGACTCCAGTTTTTCCAGCCAGAAACACATTCATGACTTTGGGACTCCAGTCTTTCCAGCCAGAAACACATTCATGACTTTGGGACTCCAGTCTTTCCAGCCAGAACACATTCATGACTTTGGGACTCCAGTCTTTCCAGCCAGAAACACATTCATGACTTTGGGACTCCAGTCTTTCCAGCCAAAACACATTCATGACTTTGGGACTCCAGTCTTTCCAGCCAGAAACACATTAAATGACTTTGGGACTCCAGTCTTTCCAGTCAGAAACACATTCATGACTTTGGGACTCCAGTCTTTCCAGCCAGAAACACATTCATGACTTTGGGACTCCAGTCTTTCCAGCCAGAAACACATTCATGACTTTGGACTCCAGTCTTTCCAGCCAGAAACACATTCATGACTTTGGGACTCCAGTCTTTCCAGCTGAACCTACAGCACACTCAGGTGGGGACAGAAACCTATCAGCGTGAACAAAATCGCGAAACCAAATGCCGCTGATGAGAATCGAACCCACAGCCTCCCTGCCTGACTGTCCTGATCATTGACAACTGCACCACCATAGAGAACCCACATCCTCCCTGCCTGACTGCCCTGAACACTGACCACTGACCACCATAGGAACCCACATCCTCCCTGCCTGACTGCCTGAACACTGACCACTGACCACCATAGAGAACCCACATCCTCCTGGCTGACTGCCCTGAACACTGACCACTGACCACCATAGAGAACCCACACCTCCCTGCCTGATGCCCTGACCATTGACCACTGACCACCATAGAGAACCCACATCCTCCCTGCCTGATGCCCTGAACACTGACCACTGACCACCATAGAGAACCCACATCCTCCCTGCCTGATGCCCTGACCATTGACCACTGACCACCATAGAGAACCCACATCCTCCCTGCCTGACTGCCCTGAACACTGACCACTGACCACCATAGAGAACCACATCCTCCCTGCCTGACTGCCCTGAACACTGACCACTGACCACCATAGAGAACCCACATCCTCCCTGCCTGACTGCCCTGAACACTGACCACTGACCACCATAGAGAACCCACATCCTCCCTGCCTGACTGCCCTGAACACGACCACGACCACCATAGAGAACCCACATCCTCCCTGCCTGACTGCCCTTGAACACTGACCACTGACCACCATAGAGAACCCACATCCTCCCTGCCTGACTGCCCTGACCATTGACCACTGACCACCATAGAGAACCCACATCCTCCTTGCCTGATGCCCTGAACACTGACCACTGACCACCATAGAGAACCCACATCCTCCCTGCCTGTAGCCCTGACCATTGACCATGCACACCATAGAGGGAGTCTGTATCCACAGCCTCCCTGCCTGATGCCCTGAACATTACCACTGCACCACCACAGAGGGAGGCTGCATCCGGAAAGTGACTATTGGAATGATTTACGGCGAAATGATTGACGAGGTTGGAAGCGGGAGGAGTTTACATAAACAGCATGATAAACAAAAGGACGCTTTGTTTTCTTTCTTTCTTTCTTTCTTTCTTTCTTT
Source organism: Conus ventricosus (assembly GCA_018398815.1). Taxonomy (NCBI): domain Eukaryota; kingdom Metazoa; phylum Mollusca; class Gastropoda; order Neogastropoda; family Conidae; genus Conus; species Conus ventricosus. The sequence goes on from CM031602.1 coordinate 5,240,927, forward strand.
CTTTCTTTTCTTCTTTCTTTCTTTCTTTCTTTCTTTCTTTCTTTTCTTCTTCCTTCCTTCCTTCCTTCCTTCCTTCCTTTCTTTCTTTTTCTTTCTTTCTCCCCTTTTTTTCCTTCATTCTTTCTTTTTCATTCTTTCTTTGTTTCTTTCTCTCCTTCTTTCTTTTTTTTCTTTCGTTCTTTTTCTTGTTCTTTCTTTCCATCCTTCTCTCTTTTTTTCTTTCTTTTTCTGTTGTTGTGTCCTTCTTAAATTCAGTCGTTTCCGCTGTTGTTTTCATACCGTACGTCGTTACGAATACGGATTCGCCTCTTTTGAAGGAAAAAACACGAGTATATATCACACACACACACACACACACCACACACACACACACAAAACACACACACCACACACACACACACACTCAAAACACACACACATATATATATATATATATATTATATATAAAATATATATATATTGTGTATGTGTGTGTGTGCGCGCGCGCGTGCATACGTGTGTGTGTGTGTGTGTGTGTGGTGTGTGTGTGTGTGTGTGTGTGTGTGTGTGTGTGTGTGTGTGTGTGTGTGTGTGTAAGTGTTTGAGCGCAATGGCGTGGTCATAGAAGGAGAGAATCATGTCCTTTGAACACATGGCTCTTAAATGTTTTCCCCCAGCCGCTAGTTTGTACGAATTGTAATGATTTCTCTACCGCCTGGCTGGCGCTGAAAACCCAAGGGTCTCCTCCTGTTTGCGCTCCTCAGATGCTCGGATTGCAGCGACGAAAGATGTGAACATGTTGGCAGACTCTAGATGCAGAGTGCATTTTCATGTTGCTCTTACCGACGCACTCGCTGTCTTTGAGGGATGAATATGTTGACAGGGAACAGGGCAGAGAAGCTGCACTTGAACCGCCGACTGTCACACCAGTGCAGAATAGTGTCCGTGAGGTTTGACTGTCCTGGTTAGGAGTCCCTGTTCCTGACAGCTTTCCTTGATAATGATCGGCAAGTTGTTGGCTGGTTTAAATCAATCCGAAACGATTTTATTTCTATACCCACGTTAAGAGCTTGATCCTGATCTACATATTTCCCTTCTGCCATCTTGTTTTTGATTGAGGCAAAGTCACATGGTCACATGTTTGGCAGCAGCGACGGTCTTTGGGTCATGTTGCGAAATCCGAAGAAAGTGTTGCGTCAGCTCCTGGATCAAGAGGGGAAAGGGTGAATGTTTTCACCTTTCATCAGTTGTAGTTCCATGGCTCACCTGTAAGTCCATCCAGACTACACCACACCACACACAACCTCATGTCATGCTACACACAGGGAATAACAACATAACACGGGTCATCTGTTTTGTCTGCACTCCAGTCCTACTCCCTCAGCATGTACCGCCTCAAAAGTGGGTCGGCTTTCACCTGCAAGTTCATCCACGCCACACCACACAATACCAACTACACCGCATACACCCGACGTCACGCTTTAAAGGGAAATGAAGCCAAATCAGGAGCCATCTTTTTTTTTTTCGCCCCTCCAGGCGTACTTCTGCAAGTTCATCAAGACCACACCACACGACACCAGACCACACCACACCACAGCACACCCCACAACACCGCACCACACCACACCACACCACACAACACCACACCACACCACACCACACCACACAACACCACCACCACCACACCACACCACACACCACACCAAACCCCCACCACACCACACTTCACACTGTCCCACGGCACGCTACACCACACACCCCCACACCCACACCACACCACACCACACCACCCCCACCACACTTCACACAGTCCACAGCACGCTACACCCCCACTACACCACACCACACTACACCACACCACACCACACCACACCACACTTCACACAGCCCACGGCACGCTACACCACCCCACCCCACCCCACACCACCCCACACCACACCACACCACACTTCACACAGTCCCCACGGCACGCTTTCACAGGACTAACAACAGACCACTGACCATCTGTTTCTTCTCTCTACCCCAGGACTATTCCCTCAACATGATCCTCCTCAGAAGTAGCAGACCCCCACCTGCACTTCATCAAGACCACACCACACTATATCAAGTTCATATCACGCCGCACCACACCACATAAGCCCCTCCCCCTCCCTCCCCCCCCCCCCCCCCCCCGCCACACTACACAGAGAAGAACGTCCCATCACAGACTGTCGTTTCTTCTCTCCACACCAGGCCTGCTCCCCCAACATGTACCTCCCTCAAAAGTGGGTAGACCCTCAGCTGCAAGTTCATCAACACCACCCACATCACAGACTGCTATTTCTTCTCTCCACACCAGGCCTGCTCCCTCAACATGTACCTCCCTCAAAGTGGTAGACCCTCAGCTGCAAGTTCATCAACACCACACCACACCACACCACCCACTCAGCAGCCCACACAATCCCCACGTCACGCTGCACAGGGAATAACGACAGATCACAGACCACCTGTTCCTCTCTCCACAGCAGGACTACTTCCTCAACATGATCCTCCCTCAGAAGTGAGTAGACCCTCACCTGCAGTTCGTCAAGACAGTACAACCACACCACACCACACCACACCACACCACCCCACACCACACCACACAACACCCCACCCCACCCCACCACACCCCACCCCACCCCACCACACCACACCACACCCCACCCCACCACACCACCACCCACCCACACCACACCACACCACACCATACCACACCACACCACACCAACCACACCACTCAGCACCCCACACAACCACTCAGCACACCGCACCACACCACACCACACCACCCCCACCACCCACACCACACACCACACCACACTACACCACACCACACAACCCCCACCACACCACACCACATCACATCACACCCACATCACACCACACCACACAACCCCCCACCACACCACACCACATCACCCACACACATCACACCACATCACAACCACACCACACAACCCCCCACCACACCACATCACATCACACCACATCACACAACCCCCCACCACACACAAAACCACATCACACCACATCACATCACACCACACAACCCCCCTCCACACCACACCACATCACACCATACCACGCCACATCACACCACACCACACCACATCACACCACACCACACAACCCCCCACCACATAACACCACATCACACCACACCACACTACTCCACACCACACAAACCCCCACCACACCACACCACATCACCCTCACACCACACCACACCACATCACACCACACCACATCACACCACACCACAACCCACCACACCACACCACACCCCACACCACCACACCCCCCCCCCCACCACACCCCACCCCACCCCACAACGCCACACCACATCACACACACCCACCCCACCACACCACCCCACCCCACACCACACCACACCACCCCACCACCCCACCACATCACACCACACCACACCACACCACACCACACCAAACCACACCACACCACACCACTCAGCACCCCACACAACCACTCAGCACACACACCACACCACACCCCCACACCACACCACACAACCCCACGTCACACTACTCAGGGAATAACGACAGATCACAGACCATCTGTTTCTTCTGTCCACGGCAGGACTACTCACCTCAACATCTACCTCCGTCAGCGGTGGATCGACCCCCGCCTGCAGTTCATCAACTACTCGCGGGCCGATGGCTGGAGCTGGACACCAAGATCATGCGCAAGGTCTGGGTGCCAGACACCTTCTTCCGCAACGAGAAGAAGGGCGCCTTCCATGACGTCACCGTGCCCAACCGCCTCATGCACCTGTACCGGAACGGTACCATTTATTACAGCATGAGGTACTGTGGCCAGATTGACCATTTATTACAGCATGAGGTACTGTGGCCAGATTGACCATTTATTACAGCATGAGGTACTGTGGCCAGATTGACATTATACAGCATAGGTACTGTGGCCAGATTGACCATTTATTACAGCATGAGGTATTGTGGCCAGATTGACCATTTATTACAGCATGAGGTACTGTGGCCAGATTGACCATTTATTATAGCATGAGGTACTGTGGCCAGATTGACCATTTATTACAGCATGAGGTACTGTGGCCAGATTGACCATTTATTATAGCATGAGGTACTGTGGCCAGATTGACCATTTATTACAGCATGAGGTACTGTGGCCAGATTGACCATTTATTATAGCATGAGGTACTGTGGCCAGATTGACCATTTATTACAGCATGAGGTACTGTGGTCCGATTTGTTGCAGCGTGAGGCAGTATGGCGTGGTTTGTTTTTGCGTGACGTAACCTGGTATGTTTTTTCATGATCGAAGTCGTGTGGCATGATTTAGGACAGTGTGCGTTTATTTGGGATAGTTTATTACAACATGAAATAATATGGCGCAATTTGTTACAGCGTGAGGTCATGTTGCATGGTTTAGTACAGTGTGAGACAGTGTGACATGGTGTGTTACAATGTGAGGTAACGTGACACTGTTTTTTTTTTTCTAACAGTGTGGTAATGCAGCATGGTATATTACAGCATAAGGTAATGCCGCTCGGTTTATTAGACTTTCCCTAATGGGCTCGGTTTATTAGACTTTACCTAATGGGCTCGGTTTATTAGACTTTACCTAATGGGCTTGGTTTATTAGACTTTACCTAATGGGCTTGGTTTATTAGACTTTACCTAATGGGCTTGGTTTATTAGACTTTACCTAATGGGCTTGGTTTATTAGAACTTGAGGTAATTTGGCATAGCTTCTTACAGCACGAGGTAGTATGACATACCTCATGACACCCTGAGGTAATGCGGCGGGGCTGATTAAGGCATAAGGTGGTGTGACACGGTGCAGTATAGCGTGAAGGAATAAGCTTCATTTGTTACAACATAAATGTTGTGACTGTGTCAAAGGTGATTTGGCCTCTTTGGCTACAGCATGGGTTAACATGACATGGTTTGTTCCCACATGAAGCAACGCAACATGGCTGATCAGAGCTATACAATGTGGCTGGTTCATGTGAGGCCATGTTGCACGGTACAGTACGGCGTGAGCTAAAGCGACATAGTTCAAATATCATATGATTTATACAGGGTAATGAGGCACGGGTTGATAAAACATGAGGTAACGTAGCATGATTTATTTCAGAATGAAATAACGTAATGTGATTTATTATACGCCTGGAGGTAGCGTGTCATGAATTATTACAGCCTGGGGTAGCACGGGGTATGAATTGCGGAACATGATGTGTAATGTGGGATTATTCAATACAGAAACAGAAGAGCTTCTGAAGGAACACAGACCAGAGAACTTGAATCCATACTCTGATGCGGATCCCCTCCATGGGATCCGCACCAAATTTGATTGATCCCTTTTGGTGACACATGCCATCTATTAAACAAATTTCAGTAAAATTCGGTTCGCAATTTTTACGCCATCTTGCAAAAAGCCAAACCTAGTAGCACAAAAGACGTGGATAAAAAGTCACCTTTTTGTGGATAAAGAGAATGATGTTCTGTAGCATGATCTGTTACTGATTGGGGGTATATTGGTTTAGTTTATTACATTGTGAAGCAGTGTGGCATGATTTGAAAAGTGAGTAAAAATTCAACTTCTTGGGAAAAGATAATGAAATTCTGTGGCATGATTCATCCCTGAATGAGGTATATTGGTATTGTTTCTTATATTACATCGTGATGTTGTGTGGTATGTTCTATAACGGTACGAGGTTGTTTGACATAGTTTAGTACAATGAGTGAGGCCATGCGGAAAGGTATCTGACTGTATAAGATAGTTCGGCATAGTTTATTACAGTATGAGTGTAGGAGGTAGTGTTGTATGTTTTCTTTTACAGTATGAGGTCACATGGCATGACCAATCACTGTATGAGATAGTTCGGCATAATTTATTACAGTATGAGTGTAGGAGGTAATGTTGTATGTTTTCTTTTACAGTATGAGGTCACATGGCATGACCAATCACTGTATGAGGTAGTTTGGCATAGTTTATTACAGTATGAGTGTAGGAGGTAGTGTTGTATGTTTTCTTTTACAGTAAGAGGTCACATGGCATGACCAATCACTGTATGAGGTAGTTTGGCATAGTGTATTACAGTATGAGTGTAGGAGGTAGTGTTGTATGTTTTCTTTACAGTAAGAGGTCACATGGCATGACCAATCACTGTATGAGATAGTTTGGCATAGTTTAGTACAGTGAGGAAAGATATCTGACGTTATAAGACAGGTCGGCACAGCTTGATTTAAGATGACTGTAACAAGTAGTTTGGCATCGTTTATTTCAGTGTGACATGTAGTATAAGTTGTTACAGAATGAGACAGTCTGACTTACTTTGTTTCAGTGTGAGGTCGTGGATCATGGTTTATAAATGTGTGAGGTAGTTTGCTATAGTTTTGCTATCGTTTTACGTAGCTTGTTATAGTTTATAACAGTGTGAGGTTATGGGATATGATTTAGAACTCTATGAGGTAATTTGGCTTAGATATTGCAGTGTGAGGTCATGTGTCATGAGTTATGACTACATAAGAGTTTTGGCATGTTACATTGTCAGGCTATGTAACATGCCTTACGAGTATATGAGTTAGTTTGGCATAGGGTACTGCGGCGTGAGGTCATATGACAAGACGTATGATCACATGGAATGTGGGAGTGTCATTTATTTCAGTATACATTGACTTAACGGGGGAGGAGGTGGGTGGGAGAGGTAATTGTGGCATGGTGAATGAAAGAGAATGAGGCGTGTAGCAGTTCGATTGAAAACCACCGGAAATATTGCGTACTGGAATGACGTGGCGCCAGATCATGTAGCGGAGCACGACTCATTGCGTGATGAGATGTTGCGCAGAGGGACTGATTACCACCTGAGAGAAGCTGTTCCGATTAATCACAGTTATATATGGGGTTACACCGCGCGATCCATCATTTCAGCTTCCATTATACACCCGAACAAGAGCGACAGGAGCGAGGCGAAGGAAAAAGGAACGGAGGAAGGGAGTGAGGAGAGAGCGAAGGGGGGACGGGGGGAGGGGGCAAGAAGATGGAGAGGGGAGAGGAATGGAATGGGTGGTGGGGAGGGTCAACAAGGAATGGGGAAAGAACAGCTGGATTAACTGACGTGACATCTGATCCGCTAACACTATCAGACCTGTCAGTCCCAATAGACAGGCAGACACACGCACGCGCTCTCTGTCTCTCTCTTGTCTCTGTCTCTTGTCTGTCTGCCTCTCTCTCTCTCTCTCTCTCTCTCTCTCTCTCTCTCTCTCTCTCTCTCTCACACACACACACACACACACACAATTTCATCAAATTGGCGGTCAGTGCACTCGGACTGATCCATATACACACACTGCACCACATCCACTAAGCCATGACTCCATGGTGCCCAGAGATTGCAGCTAAACAGACAAATAAGCTTAACCAACATACAAGGCAAGAGCAGGGAAGGGGGAAGGGGGTCTCTTGGGTGAGTCTGAGCAGGTAGCTGACCTATGCGTGACACCAGGCTGCTGGTCCGATCCTGTCTGTTTATTAGGAGTGATCGCGGTGACTGATCATCCGTCACTGCAGTGTGTTCCAGCTGAGGTTCGTCTGACCGCCTGTGGGTTGGTAGATAAGTCTGGTTCCAGTGTTTGGGTTTCAGCGCCCATCAGTGCCAGCGTCCGCGCGAGTGCTGTGTGTGTGTTGTGTGTGTGTGTGTGTTGTGTTGTGTGTGTGTGTGTGTGTGTGTGTGTGTGCGCGCGCGCGCGCGTGTGTGGTGTTCATTATTGTCATAATCTTTTTCTTTTCCTGTGAAAGAAACTGCACTCGCCAGAGAGAAAATACATTGGAAACATTGCTATACGCTGCATGTGTGCGTCTCTCTCTCTCGGGTGTGGATGACGCCAGGACACGTAACGAAATGGATCGTAGAGTACATTTCTGTCAGCAATCTCACATCAGGAACAACTCCCTCCATGGCATCATCTTCATCATCATGATCCTCACTGATTACCGTTATGAATCAACAAGCAAGCAAACAAACAAACAAAAAACAGCTTCAAACTCTATGACTTTTCACAATCTGCTCTCATCATCTTAGTTTTGATTTGAATATTTCGTGTGGAGGTAGCTGGTATCAGCTGGTTTGTGGAGACTGTCTTTAGGTGTGGAGGTAGCTGGCATCAGCTGGTTTGTGGAGACTGTCTTTAGGTGTGGAGGTAGCTGGATCAGCTGTGTTGTGGAGACTGTCTTTAGGTGTGGAGGTAGCTGGTATCAGCTGGTTTGTGAGAGACTGTCTTTAGGTGTGGAGGTAGCTGGTATCAGCTGGTTTGTGGAGACTGTCTTTAGGTGTGAGGTAGCTGGTATCAGCTGGTTTGTGGAGACTGTCTTTAGGTGTGGAGGTAGCTGGCATCAGCTGGTTTGTGGAGACTGTCTTTAGGTGTGGAGGTAGCTGGCATCAGCTGGTTTGTGGAGACTGTCTTTAGGTGTGGAGTAGCTGGCATCAGCTGGTTTGTGGAGACTGTCTTTAGGTGTGGAGGTAGCTGGTATCAGCTGTTTGTGGAGACTGTCTTTAGGTGTGGAGGTAGCTGGCATCAGCTGGTTTGTGGAGACTGTCTTTAGGTGTGGAGGTAGCTGGCATCAGCTGGTTTGTGGAGACTGTCTTTAGGTGTGGAGGTAGCTGGTATCAGCTGGTTTGTGGAGACTGTCTTTAGGTGTGGAGGTAGCTGGCATCAGCTGGTTTGTGGAGACTTCTTTAGGTGTGGAGGTAGCTGGATCAGCTGGTTTGTGGAGACTGTCTTTAGGTGTGGAGGTAGCTGGCATCAGCTGGTTTGTGGAGACTGTCTTTAGGTGTGGAGGTAGCTGGCATCAGCTGGTTTGTGGAGACTGTCTTTAGGTGTGGAGGTAGCTGGCATCAGCTGGTTTGTGGAGACTGTCTTTAGGTGTGGAGGTAGCTGGTATCAGCTGGTTTGTGGAGACTGTCTTTAGGTGTGGAGGTAGCTGGCATCAGCTGGTTGGGGAGACTGTCTTTAGGTGTGGAGGTAGCTGGCATCAGCTGGTTTGTGGAGACTGTTTAGGTGTGGAGGTAGCTGGCATCAGCTGGTTTGTGGAGACTGTCTTTAGGTGTGGAGGTAGCTGACATCAGCTGGTTTGTGGAGACTGTCTTTAGTGTGGAGGTAGCTGGCATCAGCTGGTTTGTGGAGACTGTCTTTAGGTGTGGAGGTAGCTGGCATCAGCTGGTTTGTGGAGACTGTCTTAGGTGGACATGGCTGTGACCAATGGAGGGGAGGGGGGGGGGGGCGCTCATAAAAACTGGAATTACCAGAATTTGAACGGCAGAGAGGTGTCAATACTGATTTTCAAAATGAAGGCCATGTTTTGAATGATCCATTTAAGGGAGAAAGGTGTCAATACTGATTTTTCAAAATGAATACCGTGTTTTGAATGATCCATTTAAGGGAGAGAGGTGTCAATACTGATTTTTCAAAATGAAGACCGTGTTTTGAATGATCCATTTAAGGAGAGAGGTGTCAATACTGATTTTTCAAAATGAAGACCGTGTTTTGAATGATCCATTTAAGGCAGAGAGGTGTCAATACTGATTTTTCAAAATGAAGGCCGTGTTTTGAATGATCCATTTAAGGCAGAGAGGTGTCAATACTGATTTTTCAAAATGAAGACCGTGTTTTGAATGATCCATTTAAGGGAGAGAGGTGTCAGTGTTGATTTTTTCAAAATGAAGGCCATGTTTTGAATGATCCATTCATAACTGTTATTGCTCTGTCTGAAGAAGACTAGAGTAAGGATCCCTTAGTTAACTCTTAGGGGTTCTGTGTCATAAGATTGAAAGATGCAAGTGAGATAAGCTGAGTGGAAACGAATAGGTAATCTCATTTTATTTTGTTGGACGTCTAATATGATTTAAAGTGAAGAGACGTTGAGTAACAATGTTGAGCTGATCTGTAATATCATTTAGAGTGAAGAGACGTTGAGTAACTATGTTGAGCTGATCTGTAACCCAGCCCTTGTTCTCCTGAAAGAAAGGTTTGAAGATGAACGTCATTGCCGTTATTTTGCTGTTTAACCATCTCATTAGAGCAGACGTCTCTCTCCGTACGACTTTCTATGGACCTCAGACTGGGAACACCTGCTATTAGCAGGTACAATTCACATCCAAGAGAACTTTTACAATTGGTTGTGATCTGATTAAAACGTTAGACGTCATTTGTGCAGTTCAAAGGGTTATAGCACACGCACACACTGGCACAAATGGATATCCTAGTGTTGTGAGCCTTCGACGCTTACAGGGGCCGTACATGAATGCTCACTTTTACACATAGGCGCCTGAAAGTTGTTAAAATCTTCAACAAAACAGATAGTTTAAGGTAAATGTAGCGTCTGTTGTTTCACCAAAATTTCCAAATGTGTGAGGAGTGGGCAGGGGTGGGCTGAGGTCAATTGATTGCTTCTCACATGTAAGTAAATAGACATTTTTTTGCCCAATATTCATCGTGATCTCCCGTTCAATTTGATGCAAAAATCATAGACCCCACAAATTAAATTAACTAGGCTGTGAAATTGGGAACTCCCAGAGAGGACATTGTACCGATTGTTGACAGGAGAAGAATTTCATTTTAACGTTAAAATTTAACTTTATGCCTGGCGGTTTAAAAGAAAGCTTCTTTTCGTTCCTGGAATCTCCTTTTTGTAAATATAGAAAAACATGCCGCTTAATTTTAACAAAATTATCGGAAGAGAAATATATGACTGAATGTAAGATCGCTGTTATTTTATTTTCGACTGGTCCGTGAGTTTCTCTTACTTTTCCTTTTTCATTTCTTCTCTTTTCTTTTTTTTTTTTCTTTTTTTTTTGAGGGGGTGTGGTGGGGTGGGGGATGGGAGGTTTGTTTGTTTACTGATTTAAATTTCAACTCAGAGGTGTGACAACCTCAGTTTATGTTCCATGCCCCAGCAGGGGTCAAATGTGATGAACCTCTTTGTTTAGTGCTCGCTGTACCTGAAGTGGGGGTTCAGTGTTCATGAAACCAGACAGGGTCTGTATTTTCGCAGCTGTTATCTTCATGGGTTCACTCAGGTCCGTGGGGAAAGACAGCCGGTGGTGTCTCTGGAGCTGGAAGGAGGATGGTATCTGTCTGGCACCAATCTGATAAACGTGACATACGCAGTCAGTAGGGGGCGGAGTGGGTGGGTGGGTTGAACGATCCTTATCCACCTGTGCACTCAATATCAGTCATTTGTCTGAAGTCCGTCGAGGTCTTCTGCTTTTTCTTCTTCTTCTTCTTCTTCTTCTTCTTCTTCTTCTTCTTCTCTTCTTCCTTCCTTCCTTCCTTCCTTCCTTCCTTCCTTCCTCCTCCTCCTTTTCTTCTTCTTCTTCTTCTTCTTCTTCTTCTTCTTCTTCTCCTTCGTCTTCCTTCCATCCTTCCTTCCTCTCCTCCTTTTCTCTTCTTCTTCTTCTTCTTCTTCTTTCTTCTCTTCTTCTTCTTCTTCTTCTTCTACTTCTTCTTCTTCTCCTTCTTCTTCTTCTTTCCTTCCTTCCTTCCTTCCTTGTTCCCGTCCTTTCTTCTTCTTCTTCTTCTTCTTCTTCTTCTTCTCTTCTTCTTCTTCTTCTTCTTCTTCTTCTTCTTCTTCTTTTTTCTTCCTCCTCCCTCCTCCTCCTTCTCCTTTCTTCTTCTTCTTCTTCTTCTTCTTCTTCTTCTTCTTCTTCTTCTTCTTCTTCCTCCCCCTCCCCTTCCTCGTCCTCCTCCTCCTTCTCCTCTTCGCCCTCGTCCTCGTCCTCCTCCTCCTCCTCCTCCTCCTTTTCTTCTTCTCCGCCGCGATCCTCGTCGTTGTCGTCAAAATCATCATCTTCGTCTTCTCGTTCTTCTTGCACCTCATCATCTTCTTCGTTTTTTGTCTTTTCTGCCTGTCTGTCCGCCTGTCTGTTTGTGTGTTTATCTGTCTCTGTCTGTCTGTCGGTTTGTGTGTTTATCTTTCTGTCTGTCTGTCTGTCTGTCTGTCTGTCTGTCTGTTTGTGTGTTTATCTGTCTGTCTGTCTGTTTGTGTGTTTATCTGTCTGTCTGTCTGTCTGTCTGTCTGTTTGTGTGTTTATCTGTCTGTCGGTTTGCCTGACAATCTTACTTCTTTCTATTTTCCTTCCTTCTTTCCTTCCTTCCTCTCTTTCTTACTTTCTATTTTTTTT
>CM031602.1:5258104-5268104 GCA_018398815.1 Conus ventricosus
AAAGTCTGTGTGGTTATCCTGAAAACTTTTTCACAGCGCCTGTGAACGGTCACCCATCTCATTTAGAAAGTGTGCTGAACAGCTTGACACTGGACCTGTCAGTGTCTTCTTTCACACTTGAAGGGAGTGGGAACCACACCGCAGTCGTGCTTCGACTGACAGCAGCGAGCCCGTCATCACAGCCACCTTCCAAGGACTGACAGTCAGCGAGCCCGTCATCACAGCCACCGTACAAGGACCGAGCCTGTCATCACAGCCACCTTACAAGGACCGAGCCCGTCATCACAGCCACCTTACAAGGACCGAGCCCGTCATCACAGCCACCTTACAAGGACCGAGCCCGTCATCACAGCCACCTTACAAGGACCGAGCCCGTCATCACAGCCACCTTACAAGGACTGACAGTAGCGAGCCCGTCATCACAGGCCACCTTACAAGGACTGACAGCAGCGAGCCCGTCATCACAGCCACCTTACAAGGACTGACAGCAGCGAGCCCTTCATCACAGCCACCTTACAAGGACTGACAACAGCGAGCCCGTCATTACAACCACCTTACAAGGACTGACAGCAGCGAGCCCTTCATCACAGCCACCTTACAAGGACTGACAGCAGCGAGCCTGTCATCACAACCACCTTACAAGGACCGAGAAGAGCCGAGGCTCACAGACAGTCAGTGACTCAAGAGCGAAAGGCTAGTTCACCCCTATCACCTTCTGGTCTCTTTTCCCCAACCCCTCCAAGTTTACCTGACAGTCACGAAAAACAGTACAGCGTACGACACATTCCGAGACGACAACATAATTCCAAGTCCCCAGGAATGTAAACAGTGTCCGCATGCAAACCCATCATTTGACAACAGCCTACAGTGTCAGTGTTTCTTGAGTTCGGACAACTGGACACACTAACCAGCCTGAAGATCAACACCGTGTGTGCTGTGGTTTGCCAGTCAGCGTGACACAATCAACACGCACAGAACGTGACACACTGACACAGAGGACGGAAGACATCGGTGTCAGTATCCACAATGCAACAGACGATCAGTCATCGCAGGAAGATGATGGAAATGACACCGACCAGCAGATTATGACTTGTTTGAAAAATAACGCAAAAACTTTAAATATCATTCTCGGAAGATTCCGTGCGTATAAAGAAGACAGTCTGTGTTCCAAAGCTGGCGAGAAAGGAAATCCTTCTCTGATTACGTCATAAAAACTGTTAGAACGAAAAGAAGACAATGATATTGGCAGTGACTCGATTATGATCAGCCTTATAAATTTAAACGTAATTATCGTAATACGAGTTCCATGTTGCGACGAATTATCAATTACGTCATAGCAATAATTAACTGAATCGATTTTCTTCATTTCCATCTCTCCCTCCTTTCCCAATTATGAATGGGAAATAAGCCTAAAACACAAGAAGTTAATTAAGTCTTGAGCCTTGAGTCTCTCTCTCTCTCTCTCTCTCTCTCTCTCTCTCTCTTCTCTCTCTCTCTCTCTCTCTTGTGTGTGGGTGGGGGGGGGGGCGTCGTGTATATGTGTATTACATTATGTCACAGTTGTTCAATGTGTAATTGATGTTTTTCATGATGAAATTATCCTTCTCATTCAGACAACCGCAGAAATGAAGTGTTTTGACTCACGCAGCCTCCCGTAACAGTTGAGTTGATGGTTGTTGTTGAGCTGTTAAGTGAGGTGATGTGTTTCAGGTTGTCTGTCACGCTGTCCTGTCATTAGAGGTGTGTGGGTTGATGGTGTTTCAGGTTGTCTGTCACGCTGTCCTGTCATTAGAGGTGTGTGGGTTGATGGTGTTTCAGGTTGTCTGTCACGCTGTCCTGTCATTAGAGGTGTGTGGGTTGATGATGTTTCAGGTTGTCTGTCACGCTGTCCTGTCATTAGAGGTGTGTGCGTTGATGGTGTTTCAGGTTGTCTGTCACGCTGTCCTGTCACATGAGGCTCCACAAGTACCCGCTGGATAAACAGAGGTGCCCCATTCTCATCGCCAGTTGTAAGTCATTGTGTGTTCGACTGGTTTCATGTCTGCTGGGGTGTTTACTGCCTGTTCTCTGCATGTCATCGTAGGCATGAAACAAGGAAAGAAAAGCAAGATTAAACACCTGAATGCAGGTAACAATTAAAAATGACTACAAAGAAACCAAGTTCGGCTCTTCTGTTCGTTGGTTTTTTCGTTTTTGCTTTTGTTTCTTTTTCTTCTTCTTTTTGTGTTTTTGTTTTGTCTGGTCTCTGTCATAGTGTCAATACAAAAGATCTGTATGTTCTCTCTCTCTCTCTGTATGTTCTCTCTGTCTCTGTCTCTCTATCTCTCTCTGTCTGTCTGTCTCTCTGTCTCTGTCTCTGTCTCTGTCTCTCTCTCTCTCTCCTCTCTCTCTCTCTCTCTCCTCTCTAACGAAGAGCCAAGCGTAAGTGCAGGCCTATAATATTACAAGCACTGTATAGGCAACATACATATCTCTACTGTTTCTCCTAAAGACAGGGAACTGTTTGAATCACTGGCTTCCCAATTATCCAGAACAGACCGACCAACATGGTGGAATGACGATGACGACAACACGAGTGTCAACTCAAATGCAGTGCTGTCTGTTTCAGATGTGTGTCGCTTCCAATGGGCTTTTCTTCCTGTCAGTCGTATGTCAGCTCTAATGGAGTTTGGCCTGTTTCAGACGGGTGTCAGCTCCAATGGAGTTTTGTCCGTTTCAGACGTGTGTCCGTTTCAGACGGGTGTCAGCTCTAATGGAGTTTGACCTGTTTCAGACGGGTGTCAGCTCTAATGGAGTTTGGCCTGTTTCAGACGTGTGTCAGCTCTAATGGAGTTTTGCCTGTTTCAGACGTGTGTCAGCTCTAATGGAGTTTTGTCCCTTTCAGACGTGTGTCAGCTCTAATGGAGTTTTGTCCGTTTCAGACGTGTGTCCGTTTCAGACGGGTGTCAGCTCTAATGGAGTTTGGCCTGTTTCAGACGGATGTCAGCTCTAATGGAGTTTGACCTGTTTCAGACGTGTGTCATCTCTAATGGAGTTTTGTCCGTTTCAGACGTGTGTCATCTCTAATGGAGTTTTGCCTGTTTCAGACGTGTGTCAGCTCTAATGGAGTTTTGTCCGTTTCAGACGTGTGTCAGCTCTAATGGAGTTTTGCCTGTTTCAGACGTGTGTCAGCTCTAATGGAGTTTTGTCCGTTTCAGACGTGTGTCAGCTCTAATGGAGTTTTGTCTGTTTCAGACGTGTGTCCGTTTCAGACATGTGTCAGCTCTAATGGAGTTTTGTCTGTTTCAGACGGGTGTCAGCTCTAATGGAGTTTTGTCCGTTTCAGACGTGTGTCAGCTCTAATGGAGTTGTGTCCGTTTTAGTCGTGTGTCAGCTCTAATGGAGTTTTGTCCGTTTCAGACGTGTGTCAGCTCTAATGGAGTTTTGTCCGTTTCAGACGTGTGTCAGCTCTAATGGAGGTTTGTCCGTTTCAGACGTGTGTCAGCTCTAATGGAGTTTTGTCCGTTTCAGACGTGTGTCAGCTCTAATGGAGTTTTGTCCGTTTCAGACGTGTGTCAGCTCCAACGGGGTTTTGCCTGCTTCAGACATGTGTCACCTTTGGTGGGGGTGATGTGTGTTTCAGACATGTGTCAGATGTAATGGGTGTGCTGTCTGTTTCAGACATATGTCAGTTCTAATGGGATGTCTGTTTGGGATGTGTGTTAGCTCTAAAGGGGTGCTGTATGTTTCAGACATGTGTCAGCTCAAATGGTGTGCTGTCAGTTTCAGACATGTATCAGCTCTAATGAAGTCACTGTCTGTTCTAGACATATATCAGTTCTAATAGAATGTTGTCTGTTTTGGACGTGTGTCAGCTCTCATAGAAGGTTGTCTGTTTTAGGCGTGTGTGTAGCTCAAATAGAATGTTGTCTGTTTCGGACGTGTGCCAGCTCTCATAGAATGTTGTCTGTTTTAGGCGTGTGTTAGCTCTAATAGAATGTTGTCTGTTTTGGACGTGTGTCAGCTCTCATAGAATGTTGTCTGTTTTGGACGTGTGTCAGCTCTAATGGTATGTCTGTTAGGGATGTGTGTTAGCTCTCATAGAATGTTGTCTGTTTTGGACGTGTGTCAGCTCTAATGGGATGACTGTTAGGGATGTGTGTTAGCTCTCATAGAATGTTGTCTGTTTTGGACGTGTGTCAGCTCTAATGGGATGTCTGTTAGGGATGTGTGTTAAGCTCTCATAGAATGTTGTCTGTTTTGGACGTGTGTCAGCTCTAATGGGATGTATGTTAGGGATGTGTGTTAGCTCTCATAGAATGTTGTCTGTTTTGGACGTGTGTCAGCTCTAATGGGATGTCTGTTAGGGATGTGTGTTAGCTCTCATGGAATGTCTGTTTTAGGCGTTTGTGAGCTCTAATGGGATGTCTGTTTTGGCTGTGTGTTAGCTCTAAAGGGGTGCTGTATGTTTCAGACATGTATCAGCTCAAATGGTGTGCTGTCTGTTTCAGACATATATTATCTCTAAGGAGGTGATGTCTGTTTCAGAAGCTATGAGCTCTACTTGAATATTGCCTGTTTCAATCACGTGTCAGCTCTACTGGGGTGATGTCTGTTTCAGAATTGTGTCAGCTCTAATGGTGTGATAATCTGTTTCAGACGTCGTGTGTAAACTCTAAAGGGGTTTTGCCTGTTTCAGATCTGTGGCAGTTTTAATAGGGTGAAAATCTGTTTCAGACGTGTGTCAGCTCTAATGGGGATGTGTCTGTTTCTGAGTGTTAACTCTAATGGCGTTTTGCTTTTTTTCAGACGTGTGTCAGCTCTAATGGGGTGCTATCTGTTTCAGACATGCGTCAGCTGTACTGGGGTGCTGTCTGTTTCAGACATGTGTCAGCTCTAATATGATGCTATCTATTTCAGACGTGTGTCAGCTCTAATGGGGTGTGTCTGTTTCAGATGTGTGTCAGCTTTGATGGGATGTGTCTGTTGTTTCAGAATGTCAGCTCTAATGGCGGTTTGCCTTTTTTCAGACGTGTGTCAGCCTCTAACGGGGTGCTGTCTGTTTCAGACGTGTGTCAGCCTCTAATGGGGTGCTGTCTGTTTCAGACGTGTGTCAGCCTCTAATGGGGTGCTGTCTGTTTCAGATGGATACACGATGGAGAACATCATGTACAAATGGATGTCCCTCAAGCCCATCGACTTCAACGAGCACATGGAGCTGCCGCAATACACCATCCAAGACGTCCTGCTTGGGGACTGCACCAAGACTTACAAAGAAAGTCGGTGGCTCCTAGTCTCTCTTTTTTTCTTCTTTCCTGGGTCCATCTTCTCGTTCGTTCGGTGTGCATGATGTCTGTATCTGTGCTGGGTGAATGGGTGCCATAATCAGAATTCGTTGGGAGTGACTGGCTGATTTGTTTGTTTTTCTTTAATTTTCGTAAGTGTTATTGATATTGCGCTCATGCACGAACGTTCGCATACAGACACGCTCACACATGTACATACCCCATATTTATCCCCCTCCTCTACACACACACACACACACACACACACACACACACACACACACACACACACACACACACACACACTCACTCATTTAGACACATACTACACGTGCACACTAAACACACACACACACACACACACACACACACACACACACACACACACACACACACACACATAGCGCGCACATTTACACACACACACACACACACACACACACACACACACACACACACACACACACACACACACACACACACACAGCGCGCACATTCACACACACACACACACACAACACACACACACACACACACGCACACGCACACGCACACACGTGCATGTATCAAAATGCGAATATATGATTATAAATGCATACGGAGACACACTCGCTTAGATTCTTACATACCTGCACATATATGCAAAAATTACACGGATGACTATACACAGGACATTTCAAGTTTACATTATCATACGGACCCTCACGTTCATGAGTCCCATTCATCAGGTAACACGAAGGGCACAGAGCGCTTTATTACTAGTCTGTTTATGCGCGGCACAAGGCTACCTGAAGAAGAAGAAGAAGAAGATGATGATGATGATGGTGATGATGATGATGATGGTGATGATGATGATGATGATGATGATGATGATGATGATGATGAGTGATGATGATGATGATGATGATGATGATGTGTGATGATGATGATGATGATGATGATGATGACGATGATGATGATGATGATGATGATGATGATGATGATGATGATGATGATGATGATGAAGAGGAAGAAGAAGGAGGAGGAGGAGGAGAGCAAGAAGAAGATGAAAGAAAAAGAAGAAGAAGAGGGGAAGGAGCAGGAGATGATGATGGTGTTGATGAAATCCACCGACTTTGACAAACATTTCTTGTAGCCCACCAATAGCATCATAAGGACAGGAGAGTTCCACAGAGACAATTGTGTACAAACAACGTTGATCGACCAAGGCGGTTCTTTTTCTTCTGCGTGACCATTGAAAGACGACATTAAAATTCTGCGAACCTAGCGAAAACTGTCATGGTTTTACCGTTCACTGGGGCACAAGATGGACAACACAGACCGCAAGACCGGCAGCCAATGGAGTGGTCGTTTAAGATCCCTGAATGACAGCGTCTCAATGCACGGATACTGAGGGGAAAGAAATCGCCATCTCTCTGAGATCAAAGCCGCCTCTTTTGTCCCTTTGGAAAGTTAAAAAGAAAGAAAGAAATAACCCCCCCGTGGTCACAGATTGAGCACGTCATTCCGTTACCATAGTTTCAAGACGCTCTCTCTCTCCTCTCTCTCTCTCTCTCTCTCTCTCTCTCTCTCTCTCTCTCTCTCTCTCTCTCTCTCTCTCTCTCTTCTCTCTCTCTCTCTCTGTATTTACACTGGAATTTGGTTTTCTTAGGATGGTAGCACACACACACACACACACACACACACACACACACACAGAAGACAGAGAGAGAGAGAGAGAGAGAGAGAGAGAGAGAGAGAGAGAGATACATATATATATATGACCTGTCATTCTCATTTTCATTATCTACTCTCCCCCCCCCCCCCTCCTACCACCACCACATTTTCCCCCTCGAATCTTTACCAAGTCATTAAATGTAATGATGGAGGAATTGTTAGCCTGCACTTGTTTCCTCCCACTGCTAAATTGTTCAACATAGTATTGCTTAGTCAATCAGCGGGAGACTGCATCTCTTAGGAGATCCAAGTACAGGCTGCGACGTCAACGCAGTGACAGCCCTGATATGGACCTTTGCGGTCGGCTGGGCTATAAGCAGCATTACCACTACAAAGTAAAGGCTGTCCTGCACAATTCTTAGCTGTTGAAAATATTTGGTTTATTGAAGAGCTGAGCTGACCACTCTGACTGTTGACACTTTTTGATCTCCCTTGGATCCTTAGATGGATTTCCAAGCATAGGCTCAAAATTTTACCCTTACGTTTTACACATGATTTTAGTTTTTTCAACAACCTATTTCTTTACTACACTTTCTTTTCGTTCTACTTTTAAACTTCTACGGGCTGCTTGAGGTGTTGTTGGATTCTGTTTTGATCCCTTGGTGGTGAGAATACCATGGAATTGTAGGCTGTGGTATATCTTTATTTGATGCCAAGGAATCCTATTTACCTTACCATTTATCGGGTGTCCGTGTGGAGTCCGATCAAACGAACGAGAGGCCTTAGAGCAGGCAACGTGTGTCATTCTGTGTATAATGCTGTCCTGAAGATGGGTTGCGACAGGGTGTCCATAGGCTGCTGTAGAAGCGTGTTTCACTGACTTTTCATTTTCTCTACCCCCCAGCGCCGTATTTTGTTCCTTTAAATCTTGGTGACATCAGTACCATAATGATGGAGGAATCGATAGCCTGTACGTATTTTCTCCACTACTAAATTGTCTTGCGCGCGCGCACACACACAAACAAATGAAAACAAATAAAGATTGTAAACATGAAGGCGAAAAAAAAGCTCAGAAGCATTGTCTGTGTTGATTTTTCCCATGATAACATAATAACATTTTCGTGTACAAACAAACAAAACTCTTTACAAATGTACAAGTACATTGCCTTATGATAGGTGAATAGGAAGCTGAAATTTGTGTATGATCTCCATCTTTTCTTGTGCTTGTAGTTTCAAAGCACATACCTGTTAATGTCGAAAATGTTTCGCGAGCGATGTGTGTGTTTCTGGCTTATAAAATGAATATGCCAAACTGCTCAAAACCTTTTTGTGTTTCGTTAACTTACTTTCTTCCTAATTTCACTTTGCATTTGGCTTAGAGCCAGGCATCTTATTGTAGGAAATACATCTACACGAAAAAAAATCTTCTAACTAGTTAGTTTATAAATGTTGAAAGGAATCTACATTTCACCCCACCCCGCGCCGCACTCCCAAAAATGACCTAGAAATCTTTGCTTGATATTCATCGTTTTACAAATCCTTATTTATTTTTGGAAATGGGCAAGTTAAAAAAACATACCATGACAAAATGTACACTTGGAGTAGTGACTTGTGGGACGCCCATCTTGCGCCGAGTTTGAGAAGAGAAGTGATTGCTCGTTCTTCGTTGTCATTGTCCTCAATGTCGTTTCTCTTGCCTGAAGAAAACCTACGAGGTCGAAACGCGGTGTGTTTTGTCTTGTGATTTGTTTGTCCATGTTAATCGACAGAGATTACTATAAATTCCACTTAAAATTGATTGTCGTGGACAGTCTTTCCTTTCTGTCTTGACCCTATTGATGCCGTCAATCTATTCCGGATTGTTCACAATGTTTCCTTTGGTTTCGTGTCCAAGGTACGACAATGTAGAGAAATGACTGATTCTTGAAAGTTCTCAACGATGAGCAGTTTGTTCCAATTTTTAGTTTGTTTAGCACGTTTGTTTTTGTTTCCGATAATGCAGTGCCACGTTCGCACACGTTGTCGTAAAGGGCTAAGGCTTGTGGATGAATAAACCCCACACGAATGAATACCTATTGTCTCTTTCTTCCTAGGTCGTGTGTGTGTGTGTGTGTGTGTGGTGTGTGTGTGTGTGTGTGTGTGTGTGTGTTGTGTGTGTGGCGTGGGTGCGCGTGCGCTGTGTGGTGTGTGTGTGTGTGTGTGTGTGTGTGTGTGTGTGTGTGTGTGTGTGCGTGCGTGCGTGTGTGCGTGCGCGCGCGCTATGTGTGTGTGTGTGTATATATATGTGTGTATGTGTGTGTGTGTGTGTGTGTGTGTGTGAGAGAGAGAGGAGAGAGAGAGAGAGAGAGAGAGAGAGAGAGGAGAGAGAGAGAGAGAGAGAGAGAGAGAGAGAGAGATTTCTTTCTCTCCAAAGGGACATCCTCAAAAGTTTGTCTTTCTTTCGTCCCTCCCTCCTTCACTTCCGTTCTTTTTCTTTCTTTCTTTCCTTCTTTCTTTCTTTCCTTCTTTCTTTCTTTCTTTCTTTCTTTCTTTCTCTAGACTATGTGGTTGTTCTTCGTTTCTTTCCTTTTTTTTCTTTTTGGTTGTTTGTTTGCTTATCTGTTTGTTTTCCCTGGACAACGTTTTGTGTGTGTGTGTGTGTGTGTGTGTGTGTGTGTGTGTGTGTGTGTGTGTGTGTGTGTGTGTGTGTGTGTTTTGCTTGTCTGTCTGTTTTTTTTTATCTGGGCAGCATTTCTTTCATGTGCTTGTCTGTTGAAGTACAAATTAATGTGGTTTTTGTTTCCCCTCTTTCTGTGTGTCAGCCGGCAGTTTTTCCTGCGTGCGGGCGGATTTCTTGCTGCAGCGGGACATTGGCTACTACCTGATCCAGGTCTACGTGCCCTCCGTGCTCATCGTCATCTTGTCCTGGGTCTCCTTCTGGCTGGACGTGGAGGCTATTCCCGCCAGGTTCGTCAGGCCGGGTGGTTTTTTTGTTTGTTTTTGTTTTTGTTTTTTTTTGTTTTATGGTTTGCTTGTTTGACTGATTTTTTGGTCTTTTCTTTTCTCTATTTTTTTTTACTTCTTCTTTGGGGTAACCGTGT
>CM031602.1:5273104-5278104 GCA_018398815.1 Conus ventricosus
TCATTCTTTGTGACGTTTGTCTTGATGGGAGTTACATGTGCTGACGCAGAGAACGAGACTGTATTCAGAAATGAAAGGCAATGAGTGAATTGGTAACCTCAATGTTAACCGATTCAAGTAGTTTCTCTGCGGCTTAAGATCGCATAAATGAGGACATGGGATGAGTTTTAGAGAGTGGAGCGTAGGCAGCGGGGACGTTCGTAAGCAGCCTGTCCTGCGTGGGAGCAAGAGCCACCATCGGAGCATGTTCCTGTTTCACTGATGAGTACTGCATGCTTCTGTCAATGAGAATAGAAGCATTTTCCTCAACAGCATGGTCTAACTTAAGTTTGTTTTGACATCAAGTTTACTCTTCTCTCTCTCTCTCCTCTCTCTCTCTCTCTCTCTCTCTCTCTTCTCTCTCTCTCTCCCTCTCCTCTCCTCACAGTACAGTGGTAAATGTTATTTTTGTCCAAAAACACTCTTTGAAACTCCATATGACGGAAGACTACTATGTGGGATAAAAAGAAAGGAGTGTTGTTGACACATGTGCACATCGAGTTTCTTTCGATGACATCTGTGTGTGACATGAACTGGGGTGGGGAGAAAGATGAATGCTTAAGAATCGACCAAGATGAGATCAGTGAGAAAGATTAAGACGGCAGCAGGCAGAGGAATATCAGGAGGGAAGGCGGCACTGGAGAGGCAGAGAGACATGAACATGGCTGCCAGTGTCTTGACCGCAATGCCCGCAGCCGTGATGCACGTGCTGCAGTGTCTGACGCAATCGCAGCGTGATGCTGACTGCGAATGACCTTACTCCAGTTCTTGTGAGGGATGGATACACATTCTACTCATGTACATGCGATATACTGGAATATTTGATCATAGTTATCCAGCCGTGGTGGAATAACACACGAGAAATGATTTCTGTATAATACACGAATGATTGAAATATATGGTAGAGACCAGATTGCATTGTGTGTTTTTGTGTCTTGTTTTATGTGTCTGCTCACGTATATACATTTGTTTTGAAAAAAAGAATCGTGAATTTCAAATGTTGTTATGGTTATGATACAAGTAGGGTGTTAATTTCACAAAATCACGCATGACTTTGAATGCCACAATTAGGAAGCAATGCTGGTCACATATGTAAAGAAACAAAACAGCAGTGTTGGAAATATCATTGCTTTTTGTCAAATATTTTTTGTTAAGTATTGTGAAAGATTTTGTTGTTGTTGAGTATCAACGGTATTAGTGTGATTGCACAGTTCTCTTACTCTTCCCACATTCCCTTACCTCGTCTTTCTCTCTGTCTCTAGTCTTAAAATCAATAGTTGAAAAGAAAAGAACTTTCTGACACTATACTTATGATAGTCACCCCAATGGCAATTTTTTTTCGTGTTGTATGGCAAACGTTGTTTTTAGTTTCCATAATAGCGAAAGAGTCACTCAAATACCGTATAAGTTTGTCAATCGGTGCCAGCAAACTAGAACCAATCAGAAAATATTGGCTGGGCAATTTGAGCCAGTCGTACATTTAAACAGTCACTGAATGCCTTCAGCAGCTGACAACTTGAGCCGAGAACTGACGGCCAACGTACCAGGGTTACCCAGTCACAAGGAACCGGCCGGACAGGCGAATCGATTGGACCAACATAGCTGGTGGCTTGATCCAATCCAAAATGACTGCATCGGCAGACCGAACCAGCAACGAGACGTTGAAGGAAATCAAGCCAATGACAATCGTTTGCACTGGCACAATGAACCACTGGAAGTGACAGAGCTGAATACTGGAACAAATGAAATGAGCGATGGCCGGTCTGAACAGTCTGACTCAGAAATAACTTCGACACCCTGATCCAATCAATACACTGTAAAGGTAATTTTTGAATTAGACACTATTGACTGTTAAACAGTAATATTAGCCAAATATCGCTTTCTGTGTTGAGACCATGCGTTGTTTACAGCTTTAGCTGATGCTAGAAATGTTTTCCTGAAAAAAATCTCGTTCACAAACTAAATCTGAACCATTTGTAAAAAAAAAACACAAACATTATTCAAACTCCGGAAACCCTGAAACCCTGAACCTTTGTGACTGGAGGCACACGGCTGTTGGAAACTTTCTACAACGTTGGATAACGGTTCAGTCATTGAAAACATTTGGTTGTGTTATGTCGTTTATTCAAAATTGGGTATTCCTTTTAAACAAGTGAAGCCAACTGGTTGTGGGAATCCTCTAACTAACATATTGGTAACTCTTCAATATATGAACACAATTGACTATAAAGCCTTTTACTAAAGTCGGACAACTCTACAGCAATTTAAAATAATTTGCTGTAGAAATCTGGCAGTATTTGCTCAATTCGAATTTATTGTCTCACGAGCTCAATATAATTATTTTTAAAGAAGGTATAGATGATACACTGATTATCAGTAAAAACAAAACAAAACACGAAATACAGGTAATTCATTACAGATAATTCACATATCATTTATAGGTAATGACTGTATAAAATAACGCTGGATGTAGAAAATCTCCATTGACAGCCCAGAGACATATTGCAATATGTGTAAAACGCTAGATTATAACAGACGTATTGATTACAGGATTGTGAGTTGTGCCTTCACGTTTACAGCTTTCCAAGAATTTCCAGTTAGAGTGATATTACTTATATTAGGCGCATTATTGAAAGCGGACATTGACAAAATGGTATCCATTTGAAGTATTATGAAGCTGATATGAGTGAAAAATTGGACATTAGTATTGGATCTTAGGTTTTTAAAACATCATAGCAAGGGCCACACAACCCACACTGAATGTGGATGTTAGCCAAACCTTTTCTGTGGTATTTTGTATTAGTTAACTGTGTTATTACGTGCTCAATAGTAGCTCTGATGAAAGAAAGGTTTTCTGAGACTGAATGTTTGTGTTTAAGATTACTCAATTCGTACTTGTGCTTCGGCGCAAGAAGGTAAAGTGTGCTGAAGATAGATGGTGTGTGCTTTTGCTATGTTAAAACATGATATTCTCTCTCTCGTAAATGTCGTTTTTTTTTAATCTATGAGCACAGTGTAGGACTTCGATTTGAAACACTTGTCTGACATGTCTGTGTTTTTTGAGTGGCACGTGTTTAAATGTAGGTTGTTTTCTAAAATTGCAGTGATGTGAGAAAGAAGGGGAGTTGAGTTATCTGATTTCTATAAAAGTGTGTATATCAGCGTGTGTGTGTGTGTGTGTGTCCGTGCGTGCGTGCGCGCGCGCGCGTACGTGTGTACATTTGTGAGTTTGTCAAAGGGATGAGATGTTTGTGCACCTGTGTAATTTGGCAATATCAATGGTGATGGCTCATAAAAGTAGTCAAGGCTGTCTCTTTCATTCAGTTGGTCACTTTGAAACTTGTTTTCTTTAGTTGTTCGTCGTATATTTTAGAAGGGAGAGGAGGCCTGAAATGTTGTTGGTTGGTTGGCTGGCAATGTCAACAGGAAATGTGACTTTGCGTCGCATTGGTTTATGTAATCTCTCCTCTCTCATCCTTTTTTATTTACGTTTAAGTGCGCGCGCGCGCGCGCGCGCGTGTGTGTGTGTGTCTATGCACGCGCGCGCGCGTGCGTGTGGTTGACGTTATGAATCTGGAGTAAGTTATTGTGGATTTTCTTTTGTTCTGTGTGTATAGGTATCGCAATGTTGACTGTATATTCAGGCCATGGTGGCGAATTGTGGAACTGAATCGACGTTTACTGCAAGATTCCATGGGCAATGTTGTCACACACACATCCGTGCTACTTCATTACACTTTTGAAGCACTGCTTTGTGATGAGGCTTTGTAGCTGCAGTGCCAATATGACTTCCGTTCTGTTGCGTCTGTACGCTCTCTCTCCTCTCTCTCTCCTTCTCTCTCTTCCTTCTCTCTCTCTCTCTCTCTCTCTCTGTATGTCTCTCTCTCTCTGTCTCTTCTCTGTGTCTGTCTGTCCGTCTGTCTGTTTGTCTCTCTCTCTCTCTCTCTCTCTCTCTCTCTCTCTCTCTCTCCTCTCTCTCTCTCTCTCTCCTCCCCTCTCTCTCTCTCTCTCTCTCTCTCTCTCTCTCTCTCTCTCTCTCTCTCTCTCTCTCTCTCTTGAAAAGACCGTCTACTCCGATTTTGATGCTTATGCCTGATGTCTATACTTGTCGTGTGCGTTGTCATCACTGGGTATTCATCAGTCTAAGAATCAATCTATAGCTTTCAGGAAGTGTGTAACTTCCCCATGCCTTGTAGGAAATGCATGCAATAAGAATGGAATTCAATGTAGTGATGCAGTCTGTGTCGTTCCTGGAGCAAAGTAAACTGAATGGCTGAAGAGATGGCTTCAGAAATCAATGCCTTTGAAATACACACAGAATACTGTTAAGAAACCAGTTTGAAAGGTATGTCGAATTTTGAAGAACACTGATCATTAAATTAATAGATTTTTTTGTGTGTGTGGAAGTGAGACATCGTTATAGCAATTTTGGTCAGACTGAACAAGTTCAAGAATAAAATGGAAGCTGCCCTCCAGTTTGAAAGTAAACGAAAACTTTGTCCTTTTAGGATACGTCTTCCATGTCAATACAGATACATTGTGCGACATCATACAATGTTTGCCAAGGCTTGCGTTCGAAATCTACTTTGAATGGGATGAAATTGTGTATCGCTACTTACCAGAGAGCTCTGAGTACAGATAATAACAAAAAATCCAATGTGCTTGGGTGCGCCCGCGCGCGCGCCGCGCGCGCGCGTGTGTGTGTGTGTGTGTGTGTGTGTGTGTGTGTGTGTGTGTGTGTGTGTGTGTGTTGCTTGCGTGCGTACGTGCGTGCAGATTTTGTGTGTGTTGTATTGTGTGTGTGTGTGTGTGTGTGTGTGTGTGTGTGTGTGTGTGTGTGTATAAAGGGGGGTGGGACTTAGTAGAAGAAGGCTTATGTTATGTTTCTTTTTTCCTCCCAGGATGTCATGTTTTCATCTGGGTTTTTTGCAGGTTTGTCTCAAAATGCACCGAACTGATTA
>CM031602.1:5283104-5288411 GCA_018398815.1 Conus ventricosus
AGAGAGAGAGAGAGAGAGAGAGAGATGTGTGTGTATGTGTGTTTGCGCACGTGGCTTTGAAAACAAAACAAATTTAACAAACTGAAGGGCAAAAACGTACCATACCAGTCCCACAGAATGAAACAGTCAACAAACGAACAAACAGCACGGTCAAAACGTGCCAACACTCACCCAGATGACCCCAGTCCATCTGCCGATCCTAACTCGGTCCAGGCGGCCACCTTCCCAGCCAATTCGGCCTTTGAGACGGCCCCCTCCACAGCTGTCTGCATGGCTGCGACATCATTGGACAGTGATTGGTAGCAGTCTACTCCAATGATGTCCACGTAATCATCCCCTGGATAGAGAGCGTTGCTTTGCCAGTCGTACTTGCAGGAAGGGGAAAAAGCGTAGAGAAAGTGATGGACATGCTTGGTGTTGGTGAGGTAGTCCACCGTCATCTGAATCAGGTGATCATCACGGTCTTTGTAGTGTGATCCAGAGATATAGGTACAGTGGGGGTCGAGGGGATTGCTTATTACTCAAGAAGGAAAGTTGTTGATCAGTTTCATGTTAATTTCTTGCTTGATGATTTTTCAAATTTAAAGTCAATTTTTCTTTTTTATTTTATCATTTATTTTTTTTTGCGTGTAGATGTGAAAGGAAATGTCCATTTTCTTTTGCATTTGGGGCCGTTAATGTAGTCATGGTTAATCAAACGTGTAGAATGTGTAGAAATTACGTGAAGGGGATATTTCTGTGGGCAGACTAGGCTGTACTGTATGTTGCTTAAAACATTTATTTCGTTTTGTAAACCCCATAAGTTAATGTCAATCGGTTAAGTAATTATCTGCCTAGTTAATCACGTTATCGGTAAATTGGCCAGCACACACACACACACACACACACACACACACACACACACACACACACACACCACACAACACACTCACTCACTCACACTCACTCACTCACACACACACTGATTACGAAGATAAAAGGATGATGATAGTGGTAATGAAGAAAACAAGCAGGAGGAGAAAACTAAGTCTAAAATAAACTTGCCAGTCAACAAGCCAAACATTTATCAAACATTCTGTCAGTTAATGCCATCAACTAAACTTGCCAGTCAACGATCCGAACATTTATCAAACAATCTGTCATTTAATGCCATTAAGTCATTAAAAAAAACACCCCCAAAACGTGCCCGTCAGCGAGCCAATTATTAATCAAATGATGTATCAGTTAAAGTACCATCAAGTCATTGAAACTATTACCCGATCCCAACCAACGCGTCAATCCACACCTGGTACAGACGGACAATGTCGTCAGCAGTGTTGTGAGCTGTTTTCCCCAGTCCCCACCAGAACCAGCTTCCGCTGGCTTCGTGGAAGGGCCGGAAGATAATGGGAATGGCCTCCCCATGACTGTCCCTCAGCGACTTGGCCCATGATGCAACAGCATCCAAATCCGACAGGAAGCGATAGTGGTGGTCTCCCCCTGGAAGTAACCTCTTCACTGTGTGGAGAACGATGTGGTGGTCGTCCTTGGATGGAGAGATAGGAAGGTGTTTGTTCACTTATTTGTCTGTTCATGTTCTCACTAAACTGTGCATGTTCTCACTAAACTGTGCATGTTCTCACTAAACTGTGCATGTTCCACTAAACTGTGAGTCCACTAACTGTGCATGTTCTCACTAAACTGTGCATGTTCTCACTAAACTGTCAAAGTCTTTGAAAGGGAACAGAGAGAGAGAAAGAACTACAGCAACATTATGAACTACAGCAGAGAGAAAGTTAACTCACTAACACACGTACAAAACACACACACACACACACACACACACACACACACACACACACACACACACACACACACACACACCAAGCGCGCGCGCACACACACACGCACACACACACACACACACACACACACACACACACACACACACACACGCACACACACACACACACACACACACACACACATCACAATCATATACAAAAGCTCACACGTATACGCGCACACACATACACACACAAACATTATACGCACACACAGAGCGCACACACGCTCAGTCGATCTCGCACACACACACACACACACACACACACGCACACACACACACACACACACACACACACACACACACACGCGCGCGCGCGCGCACATACAAACACACACACACACACACACACACACACACACACACAACACACATGCACATGCACACACACACACGCGCGCGCGCGCGATGGAAAAGAGAGAGAAAGGACATGAGGCGGAGGCGAGTGAGGATGGGTGAAAGTGCGGAAGGGAGGCCTAGGTGGAGATGTGGGACCGAGTGAGGATGGTGAAAGTGCGGAAGGGAGGCCTAGGTGGAGATGTGGGACCGAGTGAGGATGGGTGAAAGTGCGGAAGGGAGGCCTAGGTGGAGATGTGGGACCGAGTGAGGATGGGTGAAAGTGCGGAAGGGAGGCCTAGGTGGAGATGTGGGACCGAGTGAGGATGGGTGAAAGTGCGGAAGGGAGGCCTAGGTGGAGATGTGGGACCGAGTGACGGAAAGGGAGTTAACCTGGATGTAACACCGTCCATTGGTTGCAGGGTTTCTGTGGTGCCAAGACACGGTCACCACCGCTCCACGACTGTTGGCTCGCTTGACTAGAAAAGTCAGAGCGTCTGTCTGCAATAACAGCATAGAATGAGTTACGTTGTGGCTTTGACAGAAGCTGGGGCGAGGAGGAGAGCAACATCAAATAAGAACTACAAAGACCGACTTTTTGTTTTATTTGATTGCATCCAATATCCTCACGGGAGAAACTTTTAAAGGTGACAGTTGCTGTCACCCAGAACTAGGAAGGAGGCATCAGTTCCAGAGAAAAGTGGTTGAAATACTTCATCTTTTGTCTATATAAGAAAGGCAAAAAGAGCCATCAACAACAGAAACACAAACAGGCATTTGTGTGTGTGAAGGACACGGTATTACAGCTAAGTCTAGAACCATCTCAACTCAACGTCAGATGCTAGTTCATAACAATAATCAAAGATTGTGTTGCCCAGTTTAAGTGGTAGGAGTTTCTATTCTTTTGCCAAGATAGCCTGAGGTGGAATCTTAACCATAGGGTGAAGTCTACACAGACTTCGTACATGATCGGTTAACATTTCAAAACAGATTGTTGTTCATCAACACGCTGAAATGTATGTCATTGGAGAACAGATTGAAAACCACGCTTACAAGCTGAACTTTAAAAAAAAAATCAAAAATATTTCTTAAGCAGCGTATACCTTTCAAAATCACTGACTTACCTTTGGCCAGACTTAACTTTTCCAATAATTGTACTACAATGAGTCGGTGGAATGTTGTACTCGTTCCGGAAATACTCAGTTATATTAATCAAGCTTTCACACAAACTGCATGTCCAGGTATTGTTGTTGAATCTGTTTAAAAAAACCGCTGTCTGTACATATTTTTCAAACTGTATAACCTAGATAGTTTTACTGTCTCCATTCTTTGTAATCAGAACGAGAGAGAGAGAGAGAGAGAGAGAGAGAGAGAGAGAGAGAGAGAGAGAGAGAGAGAGAGAGACAGAGAGAGAGAGAGGAGAGAGAGAGAGAGATTAGGGAGGGAGGGGAGAGAGAAGACAGAGAGAGAGAGAGAGAGAGAGAGAGAGAGAGAGAGAGAGAGAGAGAGGGGGGGGGGGGGTTGGAAAAGGAGAAGTATTATGGGACAGACAATGAGACTACCATGTTCTTCTCCAATTTGTTGAGATCAAAGCCAACCACAGCGGGAAAATCGTTCACCAAAGCACACACATCACAAAGCTCGTCCGGGTGAGACGCCTTCCCCATGGATGTCTGCACAACAGAAAGACGAGACCAGGTGAGATCACTGTAGCGAGGAAAGATGACTACGAGGAGGACATGTTAAAGGACGAAGAAGACAATGAATATGATGAAGAAAAAGAAAGAAAGAAAGAAACAAAGAAAGAACGAATGACAGGACGAAAGACAGGAAAACAGAAAAAAAGGAAGGAAGAAGACTGAAGTACAAGAAGAATGAGAAGGAAAGAAAGAAGACACAAGAAAAGCAAGCAAACAAACAAACAAACAAAACAGAACCAAAGGACAGAAGGAGGTAGAAAAAGAAGCCAAGGAGGAGAATGAATAGGCCATGTCTTTGGTATGAGATATGCACCCTTTTCAGTATGTATTATATACTACGCATGTACTGTATATGTTCATGTCGTTCATTCTGCACTCGTTGGATGAGAGAGAGAGAGAGAGAGAGAGAGAGAGAGAGAGAGGAAATTTATGCTACATCTACACCACAGCCCCTTGCGAAAAGGGGGCAACAGAAAAGCCGAATGAGCGTGAGTAAAATTCAGATGTGCACACTCATTTGATTAGTATACGTCGGAAAGACCCCACCGTGCTTTTTAGCGAATGGAATGTTTCGTATGGTCGTACGTGCGTACGCGCGTGCGTGCGTGCATACGCCCCTCCCTCACATCTCCCCCAAACTCCGTCCCCACCTTACCCACCACACACACACCACACACACACACACACACACACACACACACACAGTCGTCGTCCCCCCATTCATTTGCGCTAAACTTACACCACAGGCAAAGACCATGTCACAAAGTGTCACCAACAATTTGGATTAATGCTTAGGTCGGCATTGTACTGACCCTCGTGCAAAGAACCCTTTCCGCATTTTTGTTCTTGTGCTTTATTTATTTACTTATTCATTATATTCAGCTGTTCTTAGGCACACTCTCATCCCGTGGCCTAGCAGGTGTGGTCACACCTCCGTCATGTCACTGAAACTGGAACGTACACACACACACACACACACACACACACACACACACACACACACACACACACACACACACACACACACACCATGCAACATTATTGTCCTCAGCAGCAGGGGGTGGATCAGTTACTAATGGAGTTACCAAACTGATGCCACGGGTCACCCAGCAGAAATGGCCGAAATGTAAATGTGGGAGAAGGGGTTCGGAAAATACTGTACAGATTTTGTTAAAAGGAAAAAAAAATAAAGAGGGGGGGGGGGGGGGGGTGTAAGAGAGAAAACACTGCACAGACTTTGTTACAAGAAAAAAAAGGAGGGGGGGGGGGGGTGTAGGAGGGGGGGGAGGCTTTCTATTGCCGTAAATAAGTTTGTTGGTTTCTGGGCAGATAAGTACTCACACACGTGTAAACCTCCCCTTGTTCCTACTGTAAAGAAACGCACAAGGGGAGATCGGGTTCGGGAGAAAGTTGGACTAGGTTCATCTAATCAAGACAAAAGAGTCA
>CM031602.1:5288511-5334181 GCA_018398815.1 Conus ventricosus
GATCAGTATTTGTACAACTTTTTTTTTTTAACCGGAGTTCACCATTGCCTGAGTCGTGTTCACTTGCGGCATTAGCAAACTGATTCCAGATGAAAGAATGGAATCAATAGCTGCTCTCTATGGTGATTATGTATTCCAGCTTCTTGCTGCGCGATGTACTGCGAGGTGAGTCTAACTGCATGCACGTAACTTTTGCCACGACTGACCCACCATGTGTGTGATTCAAGCTTGACATTATGACACTAGGGGCTGTAAAGTTGACATGATGACACTAGGAGGTGTAAAGTTGACATTATGACACTAGGAGCTGTAAAGCTGACATTATGACACTAGGAGCTGTAAAGCTGACATTATGACACTAAGAGCTGTAAAGCTGACATGATGACACTAGGAGCTGTAAAGTTGACATGATGACACTAGAAGCTGTAAAGCTGACATGATGACACTAGGAGCTGTGAAGTTGACATGATGACACTAGGAGCTGTAAAGCTGACATGATGACACTAGGAGCTGTGAAGTTGACATGATGACACTAGGAGCTGTAAAGCTGACATGATGACACTAGGAGCGTAAAGCTGACATTATGACACTAGGAGCTGTGAATTGACATGATGACACTAGGAGCTGTAAAGCTGACATGATGACACTAGGAGCTGTGAAGTTGACATGATGACACTAGGAGCTGTGAAGTTGACATGATGACACTAGGAGCTGTAAAGCTGACATGATGACACTAGGAGCTGTAAAGCTGACATTATGACACTAGGAGCTGTAAAGCTGACATGATGACACTAGGAGCTGTGAAGTTGAACATTATGACACTAGGAGCTGTAAAGCTGACATTATGACACTAGGAGCTGTAAAGCTAAAATTATGACACTAGGAGCTGTAAAGTTGACATGATGACACTAGGAGCTGTGAAGCTGACATTATGACACTAGGAGCTGTAAAGCTCACATGATGACACTAGGAGCTGTAAAGCTGACATGATGACACTAGGAGCTGTAAAGTTGACATGATGACACTAGGAGCTGTAAAGCTGACATGATGACACTAGGAGCTGTAAAGTTGACATGATGACACTAGGAGCTGTAAAGTTGACATGATGATACTAGGAGCTGTAAAGTTGACATGATGACACTAGAAGCTGTAAAGTGTGTGAACAGACACCCAACCCAAACCAGGTGGTAGACGCAGAACCAATCAGACTAACAGGAAGTGGTGAATGCCTTC
Organism: Conus ventricosus; assembly: GCA_018398815.1. Taxonomy (NCBI): domain Eukaryota; kingdom Metazoa; phylum Mollusca; class Gastropoda; order Neogastropoda; family Conidae; genus Conus; species Conus ventricosus. Next base: position 5,289,745 of record CM031602.1, read on the forward strand.
AATGTCCGCAATGGAACTTCAACTCGCAAACAGTGAGGATACTCATCTTCTCCTCTCTACGTCTTTGGCCTGAAGTGTCTGGCACGGTGTCCGCCTAGATACATAGTCAGAGTCCAGGAGCGGTGCAAGGTAATTTCTGCCGTTGAAAGGTGTCGATTGGAAATCACGTTCAGCTGATTTGTCCGTCTGTCTGTGTGTTGGTCTGTCTCCTTGCACGTATGCATACACTATGCACATGCACACGCTGTGTGTGTGGTGTGTGTGTGTGTGTGTGTGTGTGTGTGTGTGTGTGTGTGTGTGTGTGTGTGTGTTGTGTGTGTGTGTGGTGTGTGTGTGTGTGGTGTGTGTGTGTGTGGTGTGTGTGTGGTGTGTGTGTGTGTTGTGTGTGTGTGTGTGTTGTGTGTTGTGTGTGTGTGAGTTATGTTTCACTGAAAAAGTATGAAATTTTGTGAAGATAGCTTTAAAAAAAAGACTGAATCACTTACGTTTCCAAAACTACGATTGTGGTTCATTTAGAAAGCACGATGTTCGACGAAGATTTAACAAGAATAAATTGCAATGTCATACCCCCGTCCCTCTCTAACCTCCTCCCCCCCCCCCCCTCTCTCACCTCTCTCTCTCTCCTCTCTCTCTCTCTCTCTCTCTCTCTCTATCTCTCCTCTCTCTCTCTCTCTACTCTCTCAACCACCCCTTCCGAACAACATGTTTAATGAGTGTACTTGCCTCGCAGCAACACAATTCTTATACTAACATCCCTCCCCGCCCTCCTCTTTCTCCATCTTTCCTTTCCCCTTCTATGCTCCAATGGCTCTTTTTCTCTTCGTCTGTGCACTCAAATATTCATGAAACAAGTTCCGTTCGTAGTGAAACCAACAAGAATAACTCCTGCTCCGTATCCTGTCTCTCCCTCTCCCTTCATTCCCCCTCCCCTCCCCCTCCATCCCATCTCATTCCACCCACTCTGCACCGCCTTCCCTCCTTTTCAAGGTGTGTGTGTGTGCGTGTGCGTGTGTGTGTGTGTGTGTGCGTTTCTTTTCTTGTTCTTTTTTTTTTTTTGAGAGTTCATGTTTTAACAGACTTGTATGTAGCGTTAGTTTGATCATGTCTGCCCAATTTGTGCAACGAAGCTGCATGTACAATCATGATTAGCTAAGCAATTAGAAGAAGCAAACAATCAATTAGTCTGCAGCATTCTTCAACTGTCCTTTTAAGAGGATTCAGACACAAAAGACGGAATAACTGTCTGGCGTATCACCGCGAGCCCTATTGTACTATTAACTTACCATCTTAGTCTAACTTATCATCAAATATATCCCTGGCAGCATTTACTGAACAGTATGAAACAAGCCGAAACAAAACAAAGAATACCAGGGCAAGTTTGACATGGGAGATACACACCTGCTTTTCCTTACAAACCCAAGTGATGCATTCAGATGATGTCTGCGCGGTCTCTGGTCTAAATGATGACACTTACCATCCTGTGATTTCTCGCAACCGGTGCTGCTGCGTGTAATAGTTCCGGTGCGTCCTGAAGATTCTGTGAAAGAGAGCATCTAGTCCTGGCTGGCCAGTGTGGTGTGACTCGTGTTCCGCTGTCCACGTGTGCGGTCAAGCGGCCTTTCCTGACCCTCTCTGTCTTCCCACATTCCTCGGCCCCCCAACTCTTTTGCCTCGTCAATGACATTGGAAATGAACTGAGGCAGGGAACAGTAAACAATAGACAGTAAACAAGTGGGGTACCTTTTGCTCCCATAAGAAAACCTAACGCAGAGTCACTTTTATTCAAGACTGGCACAGTCTTTTAAAACTTGAATTAAGTCAGACAAATACATAGACGAACAATCTAATAGTGGGGGAAAAACATGACAATGTCAATGACATTAGGTCAGTTGTACTTTCTTCACTTCCTTTGCTGGAATGAGCTCTACTCTGCTTCATCCGTGCTTGCTCTTTTTAAGCTGATGTAATGGTTTAGGTGCTCTTTCTCTCTCTCTCTCTCTCTCTCTCTCTCTCTCTCTCTCTCTCTCTCTCTCGCTCTCTCTCTCGCTCTCTCTCCTCTCTCTCTCTCTCTCTCTCTCTCTCTCTCTCCCTCTCTCCTCTCTCTCTCCTCTCTCTCTCTGGTCCCACCTGTATTCGAACACGATGTTAGGAGAAAATAAATATTGTAGTGCCTGATGATTAAATGAAAGCATTTCCATTCCTCCATTCATCTTGGAAAGGAAGGTCAAAGTTCAGGAAGTGCACAAAGGCTGTTATACGCCAACGTATGTTAGAGTTTTTCTTTTTATTTATTTGTGTGTGTTTGTTTCATTCAAATGAGGTGCTGAATCGGGGAGTGTACATACGAAGAAAGTGCGCGCACACACACACACTCTCTCTCTCCTCATCTCTTCTCTCTCTCTCTCTCTCTCTCTCTCTCTCTCTCTCTCCTCCTCTCTCTCTCTCTCACACTCCTCTCTCTCTCTCTCTCTCTCTCTCTCTCTCTCTCTCTCTCACACACACACACACACACACACACACACACTCTCTCTTCTCTCTCTCTCTCTCTCTCTCTCTCTCTCTCTCTCTCTCTCTCTCTCTTTCACACACACACACACACACACACACACACACACACACACACACACACACACACACACACACACACACACACACTTTCAGCTACGGATTTACACCAACGCCAAACAAAGTAAATGCTGAGGTAACGCAGAGAGATGAAAACAGTACGTACTCAACTTTGCTCCCTTGGGAAGAAAATGATGTGCACACAGAACGAACAATGACGGCTTTGCTTCCACGATGAGAGAGTCATGTGCACAAACATCCCCAAAGGTTCCATCAAAACTTCTCATGGAAGATACGTTCTGTACAAACATCCCCAAAGGTTCCATCAAAACTTCTCATGGAAGATACGTTCTGTACAAACATCCCCAAAGGTTCCATCAAAACTTCTCATGGAAGATTACGTTCTGTACAAAACATCCCCAAAGGTTCCATCAAAACTTCTCATGGAAGATACGTTCTGTACAAAACATCCCCAAAGGTTCCATCAAAACTTCTCATGGAAGATACGTTCTGTACAAAACATCCCCAAAGGTTCCATCAAAACTTCTCATGGAAGATACGTTCTGTACAAAACATCCCAAAGGTTCCATCAAAACTTCTCATGGAAGATACGTTCTGTACAAAACATCCCCAAAGGTTCCATCAAAACTTCTCATGGAAGATACGTTCTGTACAAAACATCCCCAAAGGTTCCATCAAAACTTCTCATGGAAGATACGTTCTGTACAAAACCCATACACGTTTTTGATATCGTGCATGTGTGTTTTATTTAAATTAAGCTGGGTACTAACATTGTTCACCTATTTTCCATGCCTGGGAGGCGAATTGGAATGGCAATCTGAGCCACTGGTGACACCAGAGGTGAGAACAGCAACGTACGATATGTTCAGATCAAAGAAGGAATACCATGTTTGCAAAATGCATTTAAGCTCACGTTTTGAAATTGTTTAAACACACTGGACATAACAAATTTGCTCGAGAAAATGTATCTGGCTGCGTGCGCACGCGTACACATACACACGCGCGCGCACGCACTCACTTTAAGAAATTGAAACTACATCCCAATTCAGAAAGATTACTGGTTAGGTATAAACATATTAAGAGAAGGTGTCAGAGAGAATGTAGGCTTGCTCACTCCAATTATGTTAATTCGATGATTTCAGAAGGTGATCATCAAAACAAGAAATTATGTTGCAAAGCGAGACGACTGCAGGCGGAAATCTAAACAAATCTCAAATAAATGTTAGCGAACCGCCCAGAGAACGTGGACAAACGAGTTACAAGACAAAACACAACGCGTTTCGACCTCTTAGGTCTTCGTCTGGTGATAAACAAACGAATAAAACAACGAAAATTCACTTAGCTTTGATCGTTTCAGATCGCTCAGGGTTCAGCGCAAGGAAGATTCAACGCCTTCTTCCTTGCGCTGAACCCTGAGCGATCTGAAACGATCAAAGCTAAGTGAATTTTCGTTGTTTTATTCGTTTGTTTATCACCAGACGAAGACCTAAGAGGTCGAAACGCGTTGTGTTTTGTCTTGTAACTCGTTTGTCCACGTTCTCTGGGCGGTTCGCTAACATTTATTTAAGAAATTATGGTCTTACATAAGGAGTAAGAGACAGGACAACATTGGGATTCCAGACCTGAGAAACGACCAGAATAACCTAATACAGGACCCTGAAGGGAAAGCAAACTTACTAAACAAGCAGTTTTGTTCAGTTTTCTCAAATCCCAAACCTTTAATTAACGTTAGACTAAAGGATGATGATAAACTCCCTGAAATGCAAAACATCAAAGTAAACAAGCAGGAGTATTTAAGTTACTGACCAACATCAATGAAAACAAAGCTACTGTCCCGATGGCGTTCCTGGCAAGCTCTTAAAATTATGTGCCAATGAATTGAGTGAGGTATACCAACTACTTTACCAAGCTTCACTGGACCAGGGAGTAATACCTGATGAGTGGCGAGATGCGAGCATTGTTTCCCTTATCAAAAAGGGTGACAAAACAAAAGCAGAGAACTATAGACCTGTATCTCTTACATCCATATCAGCTAAACTACTTGAACACATAAATATAAGTAGCATAATGGACCATCTTGACAAATATGACTTTTTAAATAATGCCCAACATGGTTTTAGACAGCGAAGGAGTTGTGAGACTCAACTTATAACAACTCTCAATGATTTTAATAACTGTCTTAACAACAGACAGCAAATAGATGCAGTTTATATAGACTTTTCTAAAGCCTTTGATAAGGTTGACCATGAGGGCCTGCTGCTTAAATTAGAACACATCGGCATTGGCGTTCTTTGCTAAAATGGGCTAGATCATTTCTCGTTGGGAGAACGCAGAAAGTTGTTGTGGAAGGGTCGTCATCCCATTGTAAACCAGTCTTGTCAGGTGTACCACAGGGAACTGTTCTGGGGCCCTTGTTTTTCTTAATTTATATAATGACATAAGTAGAAATCTCTCTCCTGGAACTACTATAAGGCTTTTTGCAGATGACAGTTTAGTATATAGAACAATCAGAAGCAAGAATGATACACGCATTCTACAAGAAGATCTAAACGCTTTACAAGAGTGGGAAAGTACTTGGAAAATGGAATTTCATCCCCAAAAGTGCCAAGTGTTGCGTATATGTAACAAACGCTCACCAATTAGATCAGATTATTCTATCCATAATACTATTCTTAAAGAAACTAATGCTGCAAAATATTTAGGCGTGATTATAGATAGTCGTCTCAAATGGAAAGAACATTACAATTTAGTATGTAAGAAAGCAAATAACATCTAGCTTTCTTATACAGGAATATCAATGACTGCCCCCAAAAGGTTAAAGACGACTGCTACAAAACACTGGTTAGACCAGTACTGGAATATGGTTGCTCAGTTTGGGATCCTTACCATCTAAAGGACATTGATAACCTCGAAAAGATTCAGAAGAGAGCAGCACGGTTCGTAACAGGGAACCACATCAGAGAAAAGGGGAATACTAGGAAGAACATGAGGAAATTAGAATGGAAACCCTTAGAAGAGAGAAGAGCTTTTATCAAACTTAACATCTTCTTCAAAGGCAGAGCTAAAGTAATCGATATTCCAATGGAACAACTAGTATTGAATAAAAGTAGCACCAGGAGTGGCGGTCAATGTTATACCATACCTGCATCAAATATTGACTGCCACTTACATTCTTTTTATCCCAGTTCTGTACGGCTGTGGAACTCACTGCCGGGTGCCATCAAGATTGCCACAAATGCAATCTCTTTTAAAAAAAACAAACTGATTCGACAGTTTTGAGATCTGCATGTTGACGATTTTCTATTTTACTTCCCCAGATATTTTACTTTTACCTGGGCCTGAATTTGGCCATTGCTTTTAACTTCTTGAATATCGAGTGCGACCCTTGTTGCCAAATTTGCTCCAGGGGCCAACAGTCTTGAGTCGCACTGTTTTATGTTTTATGTTATTTTATTTTACTTTTTAACATGCGCGCTGGTGACCTACTCGTTTTTGAGTGAACCAGTATTTTAGGAAGAAGAAGAGAAGAAGAAGAAGAGATAGCAATCCTCTTCATTCAATGTATAATTGCCGGTTTTCTTTTCGCTTGTTCCTTGTTTGTTTGTTTGTTTGTTTGTTTGTTTGTTTTGTTAAATGAAAAGTAGTGTACAGCTGCTCAAATCAATATTTACACCCAACCACCAAACAGATCACATTGGGGCTACGAGCATGTTAAAAACGGTCATTTAAAGCCCATACCAGTTTTAAACTCACACAATGATCTAAAACAGTTAATCACCAACCACGTTTTATGAAGATAAGGCCAAAAGTATTGATCTTACACAAAAACGAAAACAAAACAAAAAAAGAATGAAATCCACAATGGGTTGTATGTTTGCCAGGTCTTCACACAATCCGAAGTAAAATGCTTCTGCTTGTTCGCGTAACGCGGTTTCTCAAAAATCAGAAGGAACATAATAATGAGAAAAAGAATCCAACTGCCAAGAGGCACCAAAGAGGAAGCGTTCTCTCAATCACAGCGGCAGTGATTTCCTGTCAACGCAAGTCTTTCCGGTGACTCTTTTTTTTTTTAACTTCATTTATGTTTCATGAAAATCGAACCCAGTTCTGAAAAGGGGGAGGGGGGGGGGGTTTCTAAAACAAAAACTGGAAAAAAGGAGACACACGTTACGACCGAAAGACACCAAACTGAAGAAAAAGTTCCCTCGTCCTCACTGGTTATGTCTCTCTGCGTCCTCACTGGTTATGTCTCTCTGCTCGTCCTCACTGGTTATGTCTCTCTGCTCGTCCTCACTGGTTATGTCTCTCTGCTCGTCCTCACTGGTTATGTCTCTCTGCTCGTCCTCACTGGTTATGTCTCTCTGCTCGTCCTCACTGGTTATGTCTCTCTGCTCGTCCTCACTGGTTATGTCTCTCTGCTCGTCCTCACTGGTTATGTCTCTCTGCTCGTCCTCACTGGTTATGTCTCTCTGCTCGTCCTCACTGGTTATGTCTCTCTGCTCGTCCTCACTGGTTATGTCTCTCTGCTCGTCCTCACTGGTTATGTGTCTCTGCTCGTCCTCACTGGTTATGTCTCTCTGCTCGTCCTCACTGGTTATGTCTCTCTGCTCGTCCTCACTGGTTGTCTCTCTGTTCGTCCTCACTGGTTATGTCTCTCTGCTCGTCCTCACTGGTTATGTCTCTCTGCTCGTCCTCACTGGTTATGTCTCTCTGCTCGTCCTCACTGGTTATGTCTCTCTGCTCGTCCTCACTGGTTATGTCTCTCTGCTCGTCCTCACTGGTTATGTCTCTCTGCTCGTCCTCACTGGTTATGTCTCTCTGCTCGTCCTCACTGGTTATGTCTCTCTGCTCGTCCTCACTGGTTGTCTCTCTGCTCGTCCTCACTGGTTATGTCTCTCTGCTCGTCCTCACTGGTTATGTCTCTCTGCTCGTCCTCACTGGTTATGTCTCTCTGCTCGTCCTCACTGGTTATGTCTCTCTGCTCGTCCTCACTGGTTATGTCTCTCTGCTCGTCCTCACTGGTTATGTCTCTCTGCTCGTCCTCACTGGTTATGTCTCTCTGCGAGTACAATTCTTCTGCCGTCAATGCCACTGTTGGTCAAAGAAATTCATCCCCTGCGTCTGTCCAAGAGCACGTCTCGGGGGGAGTCAGGGCGTGTGGCAGACCGACGAAAGCACTAGCAAAATGGTGGGTCTGAACAGAGAGGTAGAGGGGGGGGTGATGGAAATCTCGCTTCTCTTCCCTTCCTTCATCTGAGTCCCGTTCGCTTGCACCAGTAACTCTTCCAGATGACAGAATTGTTCAACTCGCTCAGCTGCTTCTCACGGTAAGCATGTATGCCAACATTTGTTGTGCGTTGTTCTGTGGGGTAGGCCTACTGTGTGTGTGTGTGTTGTGTGTGTGTGTGTGTGTGTGTGTGTGTGTGTGTGTGTGTGTGTGTGTGTGTGTGTGTGGTGTCCACGAGCAAATCACCATGTGTGTGCTTCACAATTCACATCTTGACACTTCTAGGCAGTCAACCCCAGGACAGGTCCATCAGACCAACAGGAAGTGACACTACCAGGCAGTCAACCCCAGGACAGGTCCATCAGACCAACAGGAAGTGACACTATCAGGCAGTCAACCCCAGGACAGGTCCATCAGACCAACAGGAAGTGACACTATCAGGCAGTCAACCCCAGGACAGGTCCATCAGACCAACAGGAAGTGACACTACCAGGCAGTCAACCCCAGGACAGGTCAGTCAGACCAACAGGAAGTGACGCTACCAGGCAGTCAACCCCAGGACAGGTCCATCAGACCAACAGGAAGTGGCAAATGCCTTCAATGTGCGCAATGAAACTCCAACTAGCAAAAAGTGAAGATTCTGATCTTCTTGTCTCTGCATCTTTGAAGTGAACGTGTCTGGAACAGCGTCTGTCTAAATACACAATCATACAGGTGGCGCAGTGCTGCTGAGTAATTGCTGTCGCAAAAAGGTGTCAGTCCCAAATCACGAGCATTTTGTGTTCAGAGACAGACAGACAGACAGGCAGACAGACAGAGATGGAGACAGACAGACAGACAAACAGACAGACAGATAGACAGACGGAGACAGAGACAGAGACAGAGAGATGTACTTGTGTGTGTGTGTGTGTGTGTGTGTGTGTGTGTGTGTGTGTGTGTGTGTGTGTGTGTGTGTGTGTGTGTGTGTGTGTGTTTGTGTGTGTGTGTGCGCGCGCGTGCGTGCGCGCGCGTGTGTGTGTGTGTGTGTGTGTGTGTGTGTGTGTGTGTGTGTGTGTGTCTGTCTGTCTGTCTGTCTGTGAATGTGTGTGTGTGTGTGTGGTGTGTGTGTGTGTGTGTGTGTGTGTGTGTGTGTGTGTGTGTGTGTGTGTGTGTGTGTGCGCGCACGTTTATGCACGTATTTGTGTTTCTGTGAGTAAAGAGACGAGATCAATTTGAAACAAAGAGTTGTGTGTGTGTGTGTGTGTGTGTGTGTGTGTGTGTGTGTGTGTGTGTGTGTGTGTGTGTGTGTGTGAGAGAGAGAGAGAGAGAGAGAGAGAGAGAGAGAGAGAGAGAGAGACAGAGAGAGAGAGAGAGAGAGAGAGAGAGAGAGGAGAGAGAGAGAGAGAAAAGCTGCACGACCATATCTTATTATTAATATATTATTATATTGGGTGTTTATATAGCGCCTATCCTCGGTCACAGACCAAGCTCTAAGTAAGCGCTTTACAATAAACACACTACCTCACTCACTCAACGGGCTGCCTGCCCAGGAAGAGCCGGCCGAAGAGCAGCCTACTGGCGCTCATTCAGTCGTTTCCCGTGCCATTCAAATATCAGTCACTCATTTTCATTTAATCTCATTTATTCCTCCAGTTTCTCACACAGATGCATGCGATGTTTATACATGTCCTCCATTTCCACCGGTACACGATGGCACACGATAACAGTAAGTGACAATTTTTGTGGCTTGGTAAGAAATACCAGGCGGCTATCTTCAATCTACATCAATTTTTGCCAGGGCAGCGGGGATACCACCACCACCACCCCACCACCCCACCTGAGCGTGACCACCGACAAAACATCCCCCTACTTCTCCCCTCTCCCCCCCCCCCCCCTCCCTTCGACCTCCCTTCTTCCTCCCCCACCCCGGCTAAATTCCACCTAACCCCCTCCACCCCAATTTTGCTTTAACATTTTGGCGAGAGTATGCAAATTTAAAAAGTTTTCGTATGTGCTGCACTGATGTTACGATAATATCTGCCTAATTTATGCAGATAAGCTCCATAAACAAGCATCATTAAGTAAACAACAAAAAAGCACACAACCAACTAAAAACAGTACAACATTCTTCAGCTGTGCCTTTGGACAATTTTGACACAAAAAAGACTGTTTAGACTGACAGGTTGTCGGGCGTATTATCACGTGTCCAATGTATCATTAACCAAACAACATAATTCAGCTTATGTTCATATATCCCATGCAAGATCAACAAAACCAAAACAAAACACCCAGGGAAAAAATTCGACATGAGAGATTGATCTGCCTCTTGGCACAAAGCCAAGTGATGCCTCTGGGTGATGTCAGCTAGGTCGCTGCTCTTCACGACGTTCCTAATGAAGACAAACGGCTTCCTGTGATTCCTTGCAAACGGTGCTAAGGCATGTGATAGTCCCCGTGCATCGTGAAGACTCTGTAAAGCACAGCATCTGCTCTCTGTAAAGCACAGCATTGCTCTCTGTAAATCACAGCATCTGCTCCACAGGACCTGTGTGGTGTAAGCCATGTTCCGCTGTCCGCATGTGCAACAACAGCGGCCCATCCTGTCCGCGCCCCCCCCCCTCCCCCCCCCCCCCCCCCCCCCCCCCCCCCCTCCCCCCCCCCCCAACCCCCACCCTCCCCCCCTTCCCCTCCCACCCCCCCCCCCCCCCCCCCCCATACCCCTCGCCTTCCAAATAACCATGGGTCACGTTGTACTTTCCTCACTTCTTAACGCTGGAACATTAGCTCTTGGTTCAAACGTGTTTATTCTCTTTAAGCTGATGGATGATTTCGATACGTGTTAATATCTCTCTCTCTTCTCTCTCTCTCTCTCTCTCTCTCTCTCTCTCTCTCTCTCTCTCTCTCTCTCTCTCTCTAAGGGCCGGCTCGCTCTCTCTCTCTCTTAGGGCCGGCTCTCTCTCTCTCTCTCTCTCTCTCTCTCTCTCTCTCTCTCTAAGGGCGGATGAAAAAAAGCATGTGTTTGCTCATCTGTTACCTTGGAAAATAAAGATTATCTATCTCTCTCTCTCTCTTAATAGCAGCAGTGGCAACAGTAATCAACTATAACTAGTAGCAGCAGCACCGGCACCAGCAGTAGTAGTATAGTGTTAGCAGCAGTACCAGCAGCAGTATTGTTGAGTAAATGAAAATGTCAATCGGCAAACTTTTAACCCATTATTTTGTGCTGTAGACTGGGCATTTGTGTGCTCAAATAAGCTTGGTGTCTTTGTTAGAATAACAGACTTCTAGAGAAAAGGAATTGTCTTTCTATAGGGGTGTGTGTCCACTTCAACAATCGTAGACAGGATTATGGACTTGGGGGGAGGGGGGGGGGGGGGTTAGTCTCAGAACATAACAATACGGTTGCAGCCATTCATTTACTGTTTTATTTATTCCCTGTTTTGTTTTCAGGGGAGAAAATGACAGGAACACTTCCGGAACATTATCTATTATGATCATGGTCAAGGGATGATAAAGATGTCGATGAAGTGGGAGGGGGGAAGAGGAAGGGTGGGGGAGGAGGAGGAGGAGGATCAAAAGCACATTGGACATGATTTGAAACTGATCTCAGCTTCAATGACCGTCTCTCTCTCTCTCTCTCTCTCTCTCTCTCTCTCTCTTCTCTCTCTCTCTCTCTCTCTCTCTCTCTCTCTCCTTTCTCTCTCTCTCTCTCTCTGTAGTCTACTACAACCTCAACTCACCACAACAACCTCATATCATCCTTTCATGTTCACAGAAAATCTCTACTCGATCCTGAACATCCAGATTTCCCGTCTCTTGGGTCCAAACAATTTCAGCGTTGGTAATACTGGGCTAGGTTTAAAAGCCATGAATATACATTAACCCCGTCACCACTAGGTACCGCCGTCCCTCCCGCTCTATCTCTCCCACCCCCCTCTGGCGGACACACACACACATACACACGCGCATGCACGTGCGCACGCACGTAAGCACACACGCATACAAACATGCACGCGTGCGCGCGCGCGCGCGCACACCACACACACACACACACACACACACACACACACACACACACTTCCATTATAGCGTTATCACTACTATTGCTGCTATAACCATATCATTTAACTCTCTGCTCTTACCCCTCTTCCTTCTCTTCTTCTATCAGCACCTTTACTATTTTTACTAAGATTACTATTGTTATCTTCGTTAATATTAATATCATATTACTATACTACCATGATTATCTATACTAGTCGTGATAGTAGTCATGTTCTCTTTATTATCATTAGTATTAACCCAAGTTGTCTACCGCCCCCACCCCCCCCCCCACCCCCACCAGCAGCCTCATTTTTAATCCATATCGCAACCAGTATGAGGAAATAAGTGACAGTCTGTTCGTCCTTCATTTCATTGTCTTGATTGTTACTTTTCTTGCCTGAAGAAGTCCAAAGATGTTGAAACGTATAGTTTTTGTTTCATAATGTGTTTGTTCTTTCGTGTGGAGGCACATCAATTTTTTTTAATCTTACTTTATACAAAATTGTTACTGTTTTATGTAACTGTGCCGTTTAATTCATCTCAGCTTGAGCCCAAGCTGTCGATTATTGTTTCCCTATAAATGTTTCTGTATTTCATATAGTAGTCTCACGTAGGCTACTTCACAGGCACCTGTTCGTAATGAGCTAGGTCGACAAGGTGCGTTAGAATCAGTATCCCTGTCCTGTCCTCACTATTCTTCGACCCCCCTACCTCTCTCCTCTCTCTCTCTCTCTCTCTCTCTCTCTCTCTTCTCTCTCTCTCTCTCTCTCTCTCTCTGTGTGTGTGTGTGTGTGTGTGTGTGTGTGTGTGTGTGTGTGTGTGTGTGTGTACGTCTGAGCGAATGTGCGTGGTGCGTGTGTGTGGTGTGTGTGTGTGTGCGTGCGTGTGTGTGTGTGTGTGTGTGTGTGTGTGTGTGTGTGTGTGTGTGTGTGTGTGTGTGTGTGTGTGTGCAGACACACACATGTATGTATGGGTGTGTTTGTGCATTCGGATGGCGAAGAGGGCACGAGAGGCAGAGGGATGCAGATATATGCATTTTACCTGGTACTGTCACAGTTCATTTCAGCTTTTTTTGCTAAGAAGCTGAATAAAACGCGTACCTCCGGGGAAACCACACTTTGGGCTGGTACTGTCACAGTTCATTTCAGCTTTTTTTTGCTAAGAAGCTGAATAAAACGTGTACCTGCGGGGACCCCACACTTTGCGCTGGTACTTCCATCCTCTATCGTTCACACACCGCTGGCAACAGCGTATTAAATGGCTTGTTTGGGAGATTCGCGTGTCACAAAGAGGCCCACTCTTACAGAGCGAACAAACTGTTCAACGTGCTGGAGGCAGAATTGATAGCACTGGATCGCATCTCTCCCATCACATCCTCATGAGACTTCAAAAACGTGTCACAGCTGGGGATCCGTTAGGGGGCTAGGGAGAGGAAAGACACACCGATTTGTCAGGAACCGTAGAAGAAGGGATGTAATCGAAGGGAATAGAATGCAGTTAATAATGAGAGGGTATACTGCTGAACTATACAGATCACAGGGAACATGTTCAAAGGAAAGTCATGGAGAGACAGAGATAGGAGACTTTGAGGTGGAGAGGTGAGAGGTAAATGGGGATGGGGGGGAGGGGGAGGGGGTAAAGTCCCAGTTTAGCATCTCCTCTTTGTCTCGAGGTCGTTACCTGGCGCTCTCACGAACAGAATGACTTCTCCGTGTGAGCGCCGACGACCGAGATTGAGACAAGACAGGCGGAAGGGGGACGTTTGTAGGGTTAGCAGGGGTAGGGACCAGGGTCTAAAATAAAACCGTATTTTCCAGAAACTATAAATTCAGCTAGAAGAAATATTACTGTTCTGCCGACGAAAGACACAACAAATTACAAGACAAAACACGATGCATCGCGACCTTTTTGGTCTTCTTCACGCAAGACAAACACCATTCCAGACAATGAAAACGAAGAACGCACAATCACTTCTCTTCTCAAATTGGGCGCAAATCTAGAATTAGCTAACATGGAAAAGATGAAAGAACAAAGATAACACAAATGGAAATACAAATCATATAAGAGTACATACAAACTAAACCTTGAACAAAACACTGTAAATAAAGACTTTCGAAACAGCGCAAACATTCGCCACAAAAACAAATCCTCCAGGGGAAATAAAAATAGGCATGGACTTCCCTTGTGTGTGTGTGCGTGCATGCCGTGCGTGCTGCGCGTGTGTGGTGCGTGCATGATGTGGTGTGTGTGTGTGTGTGTGTGTGTGTGTGTGTGTGTGTGTGTGTGTGTGTGTGTGTGTTGTGCGTGTGTGCGTGCGTGTTTGGGCGGATTTTGTTTGTTATAAAACATAGAAAATACAAAATACCAACACTTATGTCGCACGAAAGCTGGAATATTCCGTGAAAAGATATTACTTCATAGATAGTTATCTATTCGTGAACAATTTCACAGTGTTCATATTTCAAGGGAAATTTTGTAATAATCTTGCTGAATGTATCCGGGATCCATCGGTTGGTCCAGATCCATATCATGAATCCGCTGATCCAGATCCACATCATGGATCCGCTGATCCGGATCCACATCATGGATCCACTCAAATCATCAGCGGTTTCCTCTACAGGCTACATTCTGTTTTTCCATCGAGTTTCGTTGACTCGCGCTGTTGCTGCTAGTACTAGTGCTACTGCTAATTGTTGCTAAAGTCGATCATCATCGTCGACGTCATCCAGGAAAGCTCACAGCCGAGCCATTTCATCTGACCGACCTCTGGGTCGACCTCCACCTCACCTGAAAATGCGTTCTTTCCCCAGCGTCAAATACTCATAGCCGTAATTATCGCACCATTATCCCCAGCGACAAGACCTCCATATCTTCTCTTCCATAATTATCTCCCTAAAGGGTTCTCCCACCGTGCACTTCTGCAAGCTTGTTACCCCGCGAACATGCAAAGCAGCACAGGGTTGGTTTAGATTGTCTTTGTCACTGTGTGTGTGTGTGTGTGTGTGTGTGTTGTGTGTGTGTGTGTGTTCGTGTGTGTGTGTGTGTGTGTGGTGTTGTGTGTGTGTGTGTCGTGTGTGTGTGTGTGTTCGTGTGTGTGTGTGTGTGTGTGTGTGTGTGTGTGTGTGTGTGTGTGCGCGCGCGCGCGTCTTGTGTAGTGTAGTGTAGTGCAGTGCAGTGCAGTGCAGTGTAGTGTAGTGTAGTGTAGTGTAGTGTGTAGTGTAGTGTAGTGTAGTGTAGTGTAGTGTAGTAGAGCGTGGTGTAGCAGAGCGTAAGTTGCGAGTATAATTATGTTGGGAGATGTGCTTTGCATGTTCTTTCATCTTATCGTTTTAGACGTATTCTACAACTGCTTGACATATTAAAGCATATAGCAGACAAAACACAACAGGCATGAGAAACAAAATGTACACCCAAAACGCTCACGTGGCTACCTTGATGATGGGACTGAAGACGGTCATACGTTGCGAAACTCTCAGATCGTCAGTTCTAGCTAAGGAACGAGATACGGAAAAACAAAAAACTTCACATCTCAACAATGCCTACTTCCCACACTCAAATAAATTCGTGTAAACGCACGCACGCACAGAGAAAAGAAAAAGCAACCAACACTGATGGTGTCCCAAATGAAATTTGGAAAAACGAAATGTTGGTACAGGGAGAAGAGGTGAGAGACCAGCGGTAACGAATTCGAGACCAGAGGTTTGCTCTGATTAGTTGCAGGCTATATGCGTGTGTCACAAAGTCCAGTCTACAGCTGTATGGTGGACGATGAACATGAGCACTGAGAGGTACGGAGAAGCTTGTATTGCCTAATGTGTTCACCAAGAAGCTTGTCTGTGTGGACATACTGGATTCCGCCCTTGGGCACAACTGAAAGCTCGGAAACAATGGGTGGGGCAGGAAGGGAGGGAGGAGGGGGGGGGGGTATAATGCGCTTTTTTTTGTGTGTGTGTGTTGTTTTTGTTTTTTTTGTTTTTGTTCAGGAAGACAGCATATACGCAGAAAGAAATGTTCGTATGCAGGAAAATGGGTTCTGCTGTGCTAAAGAGCACACGACAACACAGTCATGGCGAGGTGAACAAGGAGGACATTCCAGCCCCTTGAAAATGACTTTGTCCTCGTGCAGCCTGATCCAAGAGATTTCCCTGGTCCCAACAATACAAAGCGGCGCTGTATCCTGCAAAGTGCAGCCTGATCCAAGAGATTTCCCTGGTCCCAACAATACAAAGCGGCGCTGTGTCCTGCAAAGTGCAGCCTGATCCAAGAGATTTCCCTGGTCCCAACAATACAAAGCGGCGCTGTATCCTGCAAAATCCAGCCAGGGAGTATCAAAAGAAGAAGAATGCAACTCTGTTTTGTTTTCATTCGGGAAACTGTGTGAAAGGAAAGATAAAAGAAGCTAATATATAAATAATGTGTGTGTGTGTGTGTGTGTGTGTGTGTGTGTGTGTGTGTGTGTGTGTGTGTGTGTGTGTGTGTGTGTGTGTGCGCCAACGCGCGCGTGCGTGCGTGCGTGTGTGCGTGTGTGTGTAAACAAGCCACCAATTTCAAGGCA
This sequence comes from Conus ventricosus, assembly GCA_018398815.1. Classification (NCBI taxonomy): domain Eukaryota; kingdom Metazoa; phylum Mollusca; class Gastropoda; order Neogastropoda; family Conidae; genus Conus; species Conus ventricosus. The sequence continues at coordinate 5,306,133 of CM031602.1, forward strand.
GAGTGAATAATATGCAACAGCACACCGTCCATTGATCTTGAAGGTGTCCCAGACACTAGTCACCCTTCACAAAGCTAACAAATTGTTCACATGGCAATGGCATAATTGATGGCGCTAAATCGTTCCTCTCAATCACAGTCTGGCAAGACTATCACACACACACACACACACACACACACACACACACACACACACACACACACACACACACACAAAGGCGACAAATGGGGCTCTGTTTAGGAGCAAGGGAACGGAAATAAAGGACAAACAAAATGAGGACAAGCAAGGGAGTAGGTGGGTGGGAGGCGAGGGGAGGGGTAGGGTGTTGGGGGAGAAGACATCGATTTTGTGTGAACCAAGGATCCCACTCGAGGACTCACAGATTCAGAAGACAGTCAGGAGAGACAGATTCAGAAGACAGTCAGGAGAGACAGATTCAGAAGACAGTCAGGAGAGACAGATTCAGAAGACAGTCAGGAGAGACAGATTCAGAAGACAGTCAGGAGAGAGAGAGCCAATGAGAACTAACATAGAGAAACCAAAGTCGGATTTTCACCGTTGACAGGTTGGGAAAATTCTGGGAAGCGGGACATAAAACCTTTATTAACCTTTACCGTTGACACATTGACAAAATCGTTGCTCGAATATAACACCTTTTCCGTATGTTCAGCAGCGCGGTACTGAACCGTTTCCAAATTGGACACACCATGGATGATTGGATTCACACGTGTTCCAGAGGCAGTCAGACAATGTTACCACAACAGTGTGGCGACAGCGTCCTTTGAGATAGCAGTGTGTGAAAGCTTCGGCTAGGACCTTCTGTTACAACTACACCCCCCAAAATACCAATCAGCGGACTCCCAGACTGTGTGGGGAGGGCACAGACTGCCCTGCTGACGAGGGATTCAGAACCACGGAGCGAAAGTGAAAAGGTGTCATCACGTGCACATCACACTTCTTTCTCTTTTTTTTTTTCTATTAGCATTCTCATCCCAGTTAGTATTATATTCATCATAAATATTTCGATTTTCACCACAAATCATCATCATCATCATCATTATCACCATCGTCATCACTATCATCATTATTGTTGTCGTTACTGATCAAAAATAACGTATCTTCCGAACGTTCATTATGTACAAATAATCAGTAATCACACACGCACGCACACACGCACGCACGCACGTACACACACACACACACACGCGCGCGCGCGCGCGCGCGCACGCACACACACATAAGCGCACACGCACGCACACACTCACAAACACGCACATTTGCATGTACGTTCATATATACAGGCAAACATACATTCACACATATGTATGCACAAATGCGCTCATGCAGGGGTATGCTCTCACAAGACCACGCAACACACGCACCCACCCACACACACACACAACCACACGCGCACGCACACACTCACACACATACACACACTCACACACATACACACACACTCACACACATACACACACTCACACACACACACACACATGCACGCACACATTGCATACACTGGCACTCACACAAAGGCCCATGCCCACCCACCCATGCATACACACACATACATGTGCACATGCCCACACACGCACATACAATGATCACAGTGCCACAAACAATGCTAGATTGGTACTGCAGGTGTGACCACCGCATTGGGCTGAGGCGCAGCTCAGACGTCTGTTAAGTCGTATCCACGAGACCCTCGTCCTAAATCCTCTCATCGTAGTCAGTCATTCATTGATCCATCCGCTTCCAGTTTGATCCCACATGCCGCTACAAAGGACTGTACAATTGAATACCAAGCTTTTTCTCCAATATTTAGATTCTTATATTTTTTTCAGTTGACATTCCAAAGCACATCATGGCCTTGGAACGATTCAATCAAATGTTTGGTCTCCGAATCGGACAGTCTGATCGCCTTGCTGGACGACGCCATTTTTCCTTTGTCATGGGTGTTCGCTCAATGCTGAGCGTTGATTGGTTGGAGGATACTAACTGCCCGTTTCGAATAGATCACGGTGTATCTCGAACGGTCGGGTCGAACTGGATGCCGAAGTCCGTTTGAGACGTACGTTTACTATGACAGACGCTCCGTTTGGGATCGGGTTAGACCGGTACGTCCGAAGCGTACGGGCGGGGAGGCTCGTGTGTCAGCCGCTTAAATCCTGCACGGTGTGGTCTGGAAACGACGCAGATGTGGTGTAGCGTACATGCACTGGTTCGCACGCAGTGATACCTCTTTGATGAAACTGAAACTGAAGCACGCTGAAAAAGATGCGGTTGGATACAGAGCTGTCGTGTTGTATACAGCTCAAGCCTGGCGGCACCCTAGTGTCAAAACAGCATGGCGGCTCACACCCTGAACAGCAGCACAGATGTGCAGTGTAAGACAGGAAACCTCCCAGTCCCATCCAGATGACGGCTAGATAGCCGGGGCAGATACAAGCCAGAGAGAAGCACAATTTGTCATTATGTCACGCTTGAGATCTCTACCAAGGATTATGTTTCCACCCGCGTCTGTCGGTTTGTCTGTGTGTTTGTCTGTTTGCAAGATCACACAATAACTGCTCGACAGATTAAAACGAAACTTGGTGGAAAGATGAAATGTAGTTTAAGGATGAACCAATCAAATTATGGAGTGAACCCTTAATCTGTTGAAACAAATTGCACAAAAGCCGCTGAATCGATTTTTGTGAAATATATCAGAAAGATTGAACGTCGGAGGAATCCATTGAATTTTAATGCCAATCTAAGATGTAGATCCGGATTCATGGTGGAATCTGGATCCAGTCAGCCAGACAACACTAAAATTCCTACTGAACCGATTTTATAGACAATTTGTTGGGAAAAGGGAATATGGCCCCTGACAAACCAGTTCCAGTTTGGTATGGGGAATATGGCCCCTGACAAACCAGTTCCAGTTTGGTATGGACCTGGCGTGGTGCTGCGGATCCATAACACTGAGCAAGTCCAGTATCTGTTGGACTTTGGCTGTGGACTGCGCTCTCCCGAGCCCCCCTCCTGTTACTACACCGCCCTTCTTGCCTGGATCAGCCCCCCTCCTGTTACTACACCGCCCTTCTTGCCTGGATCAGCCCCCTCCTGTTACTACACCGCCCTTCTTGCCTGGATCAGCCCCCCTCCTGTTACTACACCACCCTTCTTGCCTGGATCAGCCCCCCTCCTGTTACTACACCACCCTTCTTGCCTGGATCAGCCCCCCTCCTGTTACTACACCGCCCTTCTTGCCTGGATCAGCCCCCCTCCTGTTACTACACCGCCCTTCTTGCCTGGATCAACCTGTAAAATAAAACGACACGTCCATCATAGCTACTTCTTCCAGTCTGGCCAGCGCGTCGGGCTCATGCGCATGTCAGGCATTTCCCAACAGGTGTCTGTGGCACTCTCGTCCCCAATCCTTTCGTTTTGGTGATTAATCTGTCCATCCAGTGTGACTCCGGCATGCTGTGGTCTCCTGGCTTAGCAAATGTGGTGTGGCATTATACTGACTACTCCGCACGCAGTGACACCTCCTTGATGGAACTGGAACTCGAAACTAACCAGGATGACAATGAGCCCGGAAGGTGTGATGTGGAGGACTTCAGTAAAAAAATTTTTGTACAAGCGACTACATCAATGCATCCCTGTCTGTCCACTAACCATACACATACAGCAAACCAATCGCTGAAGGAGTCAACGCCAACATAGATCAAAACGAAGGTAAGGTAAAGTAATGTTGCTTATAGCCCAGCCGACCACGAAGGGCCATATCAGGGCTGTCATCGCGTTGAAGTCAACTCACAAGTCATTCATTCACACAACTCTTTGAAATTCATCTTCTAAAAACACACCCGAAATTTGGTTAAAAATCTTTCCACTGTCACATCTCAGATCAGATGAAAAATGTTCATCTCTTTCAAAAATTCAAAGATCACATCAGGTGGAACATCTTTGAACAAGGTTTTCATGGAATCTGCTGTAAAATGTTTATGTCTCACATCGTGCAAGTCCCAACGCTCTAAAAGAACATGTTTCATTGTGAGTGGCGCATGACATGGAATGCACCACGGAGCTTCTTCAGTCTTTAAAAAGTACGAATGAGTACAATACGAATGGCCGGTGTGCAGTCGGCATAAAATCGATTCTTCTTTGCGACCACCAGAGGAAGATAAGAGGAACTCTTTTAGGTTTGGATGGATCTGGAAGAGTTTGTTATCCGTCTGTGTATTCCAGTCCTCCTGCCAGAGGTCTCTGACAAAATCAAAATGATGTTGCTACCTTGAGTGGTAAGTCTGTTGAAGAATGTGTAAGGTACAATTAGTGAAAAAAAAAGATCGAAAAGTTGCTCATAATCGTTCAAACCACACAGATGAGCTTATATGAGTGAATAAGATGACTATATGGTGAATCTTCTTGCATGTAATAACTTGATGACAGAATGTGTCTGAATCAGTGTTTGTTTCCTCATTATACAGTCCGTTGAAACGGTATATGTCATCAAAGCTGTGACGTTTCCTGCTTTAACCGTTTGCTGTTTTGGAAAGGGGCTTTTTGGATAACAGGGCAGGAAGGAATGGGAACTGAGAGGTCCTGAACCAGTGTAACCCCTGTAAGCCCCACTCCCCGCAAAATTCCCTCTACCCCTCCATCCCACGCCCAATCCGCCCCAGGTTCTACTAGTGAACTGAAATATGCCAAATCTGGCAGCAAAACTTCGGTATCGTATAACTTATGTATGCTTTTTCAAGCTGCTCCAACTTATGTAATCCATTCTGAAAGCCCCTACATAGCTCTCTAACTCGTCAACTGGGCTATGGCCACAACGACTGAATGGAAATGTAGAAACGTTCAGTTATTTTCATTGACACAGATAACCCCTAGTAGACCAGACAAGCGTGTGCTTGTTATATTTAGAAAGAGTGAGGCAACTTGCTGAAAGTCAACAAACTGATTATCATGGCAACAGCATAATTGATGATGCTTTCGATTATGGATTTCAGTTCACGGTCTTGGGAGACTATACAAACATGCACAGATGAGACTGCTTGGGACATGGCCTTAGAAGGGGGAAGTCACAAATGAATGAATTTTCCACGTTAACTCTGTGGACGACTCTGCTGAAATTGTCTCCCTCTCTCTCCACGAGGTGGCGCTGGTTTAATTAATAGGGTGTCATCTCTTTCTTCAACTCCCTAGGGAGTCATTGGGACACCACACTGAAGAACGATTGGCAAGGTTCCTCTAGCTGTCGGCTGTGTGCCAAGGCCTGGGTCTGTGCAAATGTTTTCCCAGTCCACTCTGCAGTGTCGTTAATTCGTTGTTTGTTTGTTTGTTTGTTTTTTGTCTTCCCCTCCGTCTCGTGCTGCCAAGTTCCCTAGAGGTCTGTTTCAGCAAGGCTATTGCATCACGTTAGATGGCCATATCAACGTACATATTGTTTTCCTTGCTGATCTGAATAGTTCTTCATTATGGTCCTCTGTGCGGCTGGATAGTCTGATGCACTTGTACATCGGTGATATGATCAGTATCTCCACTGTATCTTGTGATAACCTCATATGGTGCATGATGTACACAACGCCGTATTCTGAAGATTTTTCTTCTGTTCTTATTTTGATCACTTTTTTTCAGACCACATGCAATGTAACGATGTGCCCAGTGAATGTTGATGCTTCGCTGGGTGTGGAAACCGACTGCTACTGGGACATTCTTTTCCGAAATATCAAAAGAAATGGGTCAATATGAGCTGTTTTGTCATGGAATCCGTTTGTCTGTATTGTCTTGTGGAAATAATAACCTTTCTTTTTAAAATAAAAAGAAATGGCAGCTGTGTATGATTGCCGTTTAAAAAAAGGAATGAAAACAAATGAACAAAACAGATCCACCACAATGAAAGACACAAAATCCCTCTCTCTCTCTCTCCCTCTCTCTCTCTCTCTCTCATCCTCAATTTGCTCGCAGGTCAATAATGAAGTACTTGCATTTTGTGCAGTAACGGTATTGTTGTACATCTGCAGACTAAGGCAGACAGAAAACCACTCCATGGGGCAAAGGGATACAGGATCTTAATGCAAAATGAGTGTACCAGCTCATCACACCGTTTCCCCATCTGAGAACACTTCACTCAGCTCCTCAGCAACAAAGCTGTGAATGTACCAGCTCAACACACCGTTTCCCCATCTGAGAACACTTCACTCAGCTCCTCAGCAACAACGCTGTGAGTGTACCAGCTCAACACACCGTTTCCCCATCTGAGAACACTTCACTCAGCTCCTCAGCAACAAAGCTGTGAATGTACCAGCTCAACACACCGTTTCCCCATCTGAGAACACTTCACTCAGCTCCTCAGCAACAAAGGGATACAAGATCTTAATGCAAAATAAGTGTACCAGCTCAACACACCCTTTCCCCATCTAAAAACACTTCACTCAGCTCCTCAGCAACAAAGCTGTGAGTGTACCAGCTCAACACACCGTTTCCCCATCTGAGAACACTTCACTCAGCTCCTCAGCAACAAAGCTGTGAAAGCAAAGGCAGAAACACTTTGATGCAATGTCCCTTTCTCCCCTTCACTCCATCTTCTATAGCGCATGCGTGCACACACACACACACACACACACACATGCACACACAAAAAGCTTCTTTTGAAAATTTTGAAAAGATATATAAAGACTACATGCTTCCCAAAGTACATAAGCCTAATTCTTCAATAAAGTGTTGTTTAAACGCTCGATCACAAAATTTTTCAAAACAGAATTCATTAATAAATTATACATTTTATCAAAAAAATGTCAATAAACACCCAAACCACAGCAAAAAAATTGCTTCACTGTTTTACAGACTTAGGTTAAACGCTTTCAAAACCAAGTTCATAAAAAACGTCCAATGTGTATGCAGGGCTGTTGATAGTTGTACAACAACACATATTTTGTACTTTTGTCCTTATTTTGAATCAGCTCTATCAAAATTCAGAAAAGATGAATCTAAATGCATTTTCCAAGAACCTGTATTTCTTTTGAACTTTGTTCAGAACTTAATGATAAGTCCAGTCGGCTCGTTTTTATGATTTCTGCGTATTTTAGACCGTTTTGACTGTTGCAGTTTGATTTGTTAATGTTGATTTTTGCTAAGGATTGTTCTTATGTAGTATTTCCACTAACATTGAACACACACACAAGTGCACACACACAAGCATGCACACACACACACACACAAGCATACTACACACTCATACATATATACAAGTAAACACTCACTTCCTCTCTAATATCACTTTAAAGTGAAAAGACAATAAATCGAAGAACAACAACAACATGCATACATGCACACATAAGATAAGATAATGTTGCTTATAGCCCAGCCGACCGCAAAGGGCCACATCAGGGCTACATGCACACATACACACACGCATGCCAGAGAGGTACAACAAACGCAGCAGCAACAAACAAAAATGTAGAACCACTTAAGTTTAACGACGGACGGCAGTCATTGTTTCACGGTATTAAGGTAACAAGTTTGTGCTCAAGAGAAAGGTGATGATTTCCTGAGACATAACTGTATCCTGCCATAACCATCCAGTCATACAAGTCGATTAATTGCAACAATTGCTATTTGACAACGTTACTGTTCTTAGAGTTTACGTACAGCCTGAGAGAAAACACCAACAATGATACACATTCAGGTGCACTTGCCCCGCCTCTCCCGCTTGCAGTACAACATCTCTTCACCTTCAAGATACATTTTTCATGTGCCCGTGTCTGAACCTCCCCCAACCCCCCTTTTCCCTCCCCCAACCATTCCCCCTACCTCACCTTCCCTCTCCTTACCCTCTTCCCCCTCAAACACACACACAAATAGGCTCATATGAATACAGAGAGAAAGGGAGAGAGAGTGAGTGGGGGGGGGGGGGGGGGGCATACACTCAATCTCTCTCTGTTCGTGAGTGTGTGTGTGTGGTGTATGTGTGTGTATTGCATGTGTACATTTATGCCTGATGCAAGTATTTTCCAGAGTGTGTGTCTGTGTGTGTGTGTGTGTGTGTGTGTGTGTGTGTGTGTGTGTGTGTGTGTGTGTGTGTGTGTGTGTGTGTGTGTGTGTGTGTTTTGTGTGTGTGTGTGCACGCGCGTAGGCATGGACAATCAGACTGGAATCTGCATTCCTCTGCCTGTCACAGGAACCAACTTTGGTCACAACTAGTCTTTCTTAAAGCATAGCACATCATTCACCTTGCACGTGCACATATGCACACACATACATACACAAACACACATTTATTTCAATGGTAAGGGAGTAGAACAACATAAAATTACTGACATTCTTTTACTAATTGAAACACTTTGAAACTGCCATGTAACACCGCTGACCATACACTGTGGAACTAGTCCACTGTGAGCTTGTGCATTTCATGACTGTGTGTCGGTGTGTTAGCTCTTTTTCACAGATGACCAGGTCTTTTTCTTCCATTTCATCATCAGCCAACCAAAAGTATACTCTACTGTTTTTTTGCTGTTGTTCAATCTGAGAGCTTGTGACATTATCAAAACATCCCTTACCCCTTTCCAATCCCACTTTCCATGCCATGTGAACATACACATGTATGTAAATACATATAATGTGACTTGTGTGTCTGTATTCTGGTGCCTGTGTTCATTTCCTGTACTTCTTGTGTCATTTAAACTCCACTTCACTCCATGGCATCATGGGAGACCTTCATCTCATGTTCTACATTCAATACCATTTGTGGCGTGCATCAGCCACTGAGTTGGGGACTACAGGATATGTCGCAGCTCAGCTTTAAACACAGAGACGACAGGATCACAAGTTTTGGAGAAAATTTCTGTGCCATCTTCTCTGCATGATGCCTTGTGTAGATCAGTGGCATTTAGTGCAAGAGTAGGCAGATCAGATCTTTGAACCAGCAGCTATGATTAAAACAGGAAGACTTGAACTGCTGATGATGCCGAGAAAAGAGCAGATGAGCTGACATTGGGACATGGGTACTACCGTCCACCTACTCTGATGTGACAACACCAAGCTGGGCCTGTCAGTATGTCAGTAGTGGCCTGCTCAAAGGCTGACCATGTAAAAGTTGGTTTTATGGGCCAAATTCAAAGCCGACATGAGATAGTCTATGGGGGTGAACTAATACAGGGAAGAATTGTCCCCTCCCTCCCAGTCTGTTCAACATTAAGAATATGAGGTAGGAAACACTTCTCTGTGTCCACTGGAGCTGGGCCACAAGGCAGCCTGTGTTTCGCTGTAACACCGCCCTATTGGCAGCAGCACTGAAACTGAACTTTAGGAACTTACCGCCAGACAGAACAAAGCATTGAGTCAGCTCACAGAACAAGAAAGCCTTGATAGGTCCACAGTTAGAGACAGTATTCAGCAGTCAACGCCATGTGAATCAGATACTGGGTAAAGTAGACAGCTTCACCTATGTTGGGAGTCAGGTTCATTCTGAGGACAGCAAGTCAACAAAGAACAGCATGCTGCACTATCACTGAGGAAAAGCAAAAACTACTGAAACTGCGAGGCAGGTCCAATGGACATGCTGCCACTCCCCTAGAAAAACTGAAATTTGCCATTAAGATAGTACAATGTGAGGCAAATCTGTGCATCAAGTGGTGTGTCCTCCACTTTTCGCTCCAACCACACACAGAACCAGTTCCTGGTACAGCTTTTGTCAATCTCTTTCCAAGTGGACAAAATGCCAACTGTCAGCTCTTGGAACGAACTTTACACACAATTCTGAAAGGTCAGAGTCATCTTCTGGCATACCAAAATGCTGTCAGTGCTCGGCAGATTCCATTGCCACACCTTCTCTTCTCCCCTGAATTTTTTTTTTTCAACTGATTCTATTTTTATGTTTCACCAAAATCCTGAAACTCATGGATAAGTGGTAGTCCCGATCAAGTCAATCCCGGGCTACATTTCTTATGAGAAAGCCTCCATGTCATTTGAAAAATCAGATCGACCTGCTTTCTTGATAGAACAGAACTCTGCACTTCACAGGTAATCTCCATTGTTAACCTTCTCTACATATGTGAGAGCTGGACACTGAAAGCACATCCTGACTGAAAAAAAACATGCACTCATGAGTAAATGTTTGTACACAAAAGCATCCCACATGGGTCACCAAAACACAGACTACATCAGCTTGCAGCTCCATCTTTCTTGGGGTCTTTACGGCTGCGCTGTTCATTCATTTCTGACAGTTTCTTGTTCAGCTTCCTTTCTAGCTGCCCTCGTCTGTCAGCCGACGGCTTCTTGTTGGGCACACCACTACCCCTGTACAGCACCCCTTCTCGGGAGATGGTCTGTCGAGCGTGGACCTTGGCAGCATCCCCACAGCCATGCACCTCAGGCATGAGATGCTCCAGACAGAACCGGCGCTTGCAGTGCTGGCAGTTGCGCCCCAAGATGCTGGTCAGCACCTTGCACTTCTTAAAGCTGCACTGGCTGTCCAGGGCCGTCACGGAGGCGATTAAAGCATCAAAGTCATCATCAGCCACCTTGCCAAGAACTTCCGCTGCCTGGTCCAGCTGTGTCAGATCATGATTCTGATGTTAAACGTTGTGCTCACAAATGACAGACACATTACACTGATTCTTTCTCCCAGCTAAACAAATATACACTATCCTTACTTCTCCCTTCCAACCAGACACATGCACCAATTCTTTACTATTGGTTTAAAACATGCTTTTTTTTTTTTTACGTGGTAAACTCCCACAAACTTTGGTTATTTCTCCTACAGAACTAGACACACAGATTATTTTTCTTATGTAAAATCATACACACACTGCTCATTTGCCCCTGAAAACAGACGTATGCACTGTTTCCTTCCCCCAACACACAAAACATACACACATCACTAAAAAGGAAGGCATTTGCCCCAATTATTTCTCCCAAGTAAATACATATAACGATTCTTCTCTCAGATAACTTCATTCAATCAGATTTTTTTCCATCAGGAAAACAGGTACATGCACTACCCCTTTCTCTGAGACAAGCACATGCACTCAGAGGCTCTCTCTCCCAGGAAAACTGATACATCAATTCTCTCTCACAGGGAAAAACATACACTGATGATTTCTCCCTGGTAAACTTATGCATTCACTGATCCTTTGCTCCAAGTGAGCAGTTACATGCACCGATTCTCTTCCACTGTACACGTAACACATACATACAGTGATAAAAAGGAAAGTGCTTGCAATTATTATTTCTCCCAGGTAAACAAACACACGGATTCTTTCTCCAAGATCAGTTCATTCACACACCAATCATTTCTCAAGGGAAAACAAATATGTCCACTGGTTCTTTTCCTGCACTAATCACATAAACACAGAGGCTCTGTGAAAAGTAATACAAACTCTGATTCTCTCTCACAGGTCAAACCACACACACACAGCAATTGTTTCTCTCTGCCTCTCTTCTGGTCTGTCTCATAGACAAACACATAGAACTGCACCGCTGACAGTGAACCAAGGTGCACTACACAGTGCAGTTACTAAGCGACATTTCCTCTTCAAGCCACTTGCATATACATATTCATTGTAAATTGTGGTTTCTGCTGAGCGGACACCATGCCCTTACCACCTCCTAGACATCGTCTGCATATAACCTCCCTTTTCTGTCACTGACTTTTGATTTTTTCTTAAACCTTTTTCTGCTGACTGTACTTCTGCATTTGTTTCCCAGTTACCCCCGTTTTGAAACAATCTCTTAACACTTTATTTTCCATCTATTCTGCATTTGTTTCCCAGTTACCCCGTTTTGAACAATCTCTTAACACTTTATTTTCCATCTATTTCTGCATTTGTTTCCCAGTTACCCCGTTTTGAACAATCTCTTAACACTTTATTTTCCATCTATTTCTGCATTTGTTTCCAGTTACCCCCATTTTGAACAATCTCTTAACACTTTATTTTCCCAATCTCTTAACACTTTATTTTCCGTCTATTTCTGCATTTGTTTCCCAGTTACCCCCGCTTTGAACAATCTCTTAACACTTTATTTTCCATCTATTTCTGCATTTGTTTCCAGTTACCCCCGCTTTGAACAATCTTTAACACTTTATTTTCCATCTATTTCTGCATTTGTTTCCAGTTACCCCCGCTTTGAACAATCTCTTAACACATTATTTTCCATCTATTTCTGCATTTGTTTCCCAGTTACCCCCGTTTTGAAACAATCTCTTAACACATTATTTTCCATCTATTTCTGCATTTGTTTCCCAGTTACCCCCGTTTTGAACAATCTCTTAACACTTTATTTTCCATCTATTTCTGCATTTGTTTCCCAGTTACCCCCGTTTTGAACAATCTCTTAACACTTTTATTTTCCGTCTATTTCTGCATTTGTTTCCAGTTACCCCCGTTTTGAACAATCTCTTAACACTTTATTTTCCATCTATTTCTGCATTTGTTTCCAGTTACCCCCTTTTGAACAATCTCTTAACATTTTATTTTCCATCTATTTCTGCATTTGTTTCCCAGTTACCCCGTTTTGAACAATCTCTTAACACTTTATTTTCCATCTATTTCTGCATTTGTTTCCCAGTTACCCCCGTTTGAACAATCTCTTAACACTTTATTTTTCGTCTATTTCTGCATTTGTTTCCCAGTTACCCCCGTTTTGAACAATCTCTTAACACTTTATTTTCCATCTATTTCTGCATTTGTTTCCCAGTTACCCCCGTTTTGAACAATCTCTTAACACTTTATTTTCCATCTATTTCTGCATTTGTTTCCCAGTTACCCCCGTTTTGAAACAATCTCTTAACACTTTATTTTCCATCTATTTCTGCATTTGTTTCCCAGTTACCCCCGTTTTGAACAATCTCTTAACACTTTATTTTCCATCTATTTCTGCATTTGTTTCCAGTTACCCCCGTTTTGAACAATCTCTTAACACTTTATTTTCCATCTATTTCTGCATTTGTTTCCCAGTTACCCCGTTTTGAACAATCTCTTAACACTTTATTTTCCGTCTATTTCTGCATTTGTTTCCCAGTTACCCCCGTTTTGAACAATCTCTTAACACTTTATTTTCCGTCTATTTCTGCATTTGTTTCCCAGTTACCCCCGTTTTGAACAATCTCTTAAACACTTTATTTTCCGTCTATTTCTGCATTTGTTTCCCAGTTACCCCCGTTTTGAACAATCTCTTAACACTTTATTTTCCGTCTATTTCTGCATTTGTTTCCCAGTCACCCCCGTTTTGAACAATCTCTTAACACTTTATTTTCCGTCTATTTCTGCATTTGTTTCCCAGTTACCCCCGTTTTGAACAATCTCTTAACACTTTATTTTCCATCTATTTCTGCATTTGTTTCCCAGTTACCCCCGTTTTGAACAATCTCTTAACACTTTATTTTCCATCTATTTCTGCATTTGTTTCCCAGTTACCCCGTTTTGAACAATCTCTTAACACTTTATTTTCCATCTATTTCTGCATTTGTTTCCCAGTTACCCGTTTGAACAATCTCTTAACACTTTATGTTCCATCTATTTCTGCATTTGTTTCCCAGTTACCCCCGTTTTGAACAATCTCTTAACACTTTATGTTCCATCTACTTCTGGATTTGTTTCCAGTTACCCCCGTTTTGAAACAATCTCTTAACACTTTATTTTCCATCTATTTCTGCATTTGTTTCCCAGTTACCCCCGTTTTGAACATCTCTTAACACTTTATGTTCCATCTATTTCTGCATTTGTTTCCCAGTTACCCCCGTTTTGAACAATCTCTTAACACTTTATTTTTCCATCTATTTCTGCATTTGCTTCCCAGTTACCCCCGTTTTGAACAATCTCTTAACACTTTATTTTCCATCTATTTCTGCATTTGTTTCCCAGTTACCCCGTTTTGAACAATCTCTTAACACTTTATGTTCCATCTATTTCTGCATTTGTTTCCCAGTTACCCCCGTTTTGAACAATCTCTTAACACTTTATGTTCCATCTATTTCTGCATTTGTTTCCAGTTACCCCCGTTTTGAACAATCTCTTAACACTTTATTTTCCATCTATTTCTGCATTTGTTTCCCAGTTACCCCCGTTTTGAACAATCTCTTAACACTTTATTTTCCATCTATTTCTGCATTTGTTTCCCAGTTACCCCCGTTTTGAACAATCTCTTAACACTTTATTTTCCATCTATTTCTGCATTTGTTTCCCAGTTACCCCCGTTTTGAACAATCTCTTAACACTTTATGTTCCATCTATTTCTGCATTTGTTTCCCAGTTACCCCCGTTTTGAACAATCTCTTAACACTTTATGTTCCATCTACTTCTGCATTTGTTTCCCAGTTACCCCGTTTTGAACAATCTCTTAACACTTTTTTTTTCATCTATTTCTGCATTTGTTTCCCAGTTACCCCCGTTTTGAACAATCTCTTAACTTTATTTCGCTTTTCTGCATTTGTTTCCCAGTTACCCCGTTTGAACAATCTTTAACACTTATTTTCTCTATTCCTGCAGTTACCCCCGTTTTGAACAATCTCTTAACACTTTATTTTCCGTCTATTTCTGCATTTGTTTCCCAGTTACCCCCGTTTTGAACAATCTCTTAACACTTTATGTTCCATCTACTTCTGCATTTGTTTCCCAGTTACCCCCGTTTTGAACAATCTCTTAACACTTTATTTTCCATCTATTTCTGCATTTGTTTCCCAGTTACCCCCGTTTTGAACAATCTCTTAAAACTTTATTTTCCGTCTATTTCTGCATTTGTTTTCCCAGTTACCCCGTTTTGAACAATCTCTTAAAACTTTATTTTCCGTGTATTTCTGCATTTGTTTCCCAGTTACCCCCGTTTTGAACAATCTCTTAACACTTTATTTTCCATCTATTTCTGCATTTGCTTCCCAGTTACCCCCGTTTTGAACAATCTCTTAACACTTTATTTTCCATCTATTTCTGCATTTGCTTCCCAGTTACCCCCGTTTTGAACAATCTCTTAACACTTTATTTTCCATCTATTTCTGCATTTGCTTCCCAGTTACCCCCGTTTTGAACAATCTCTTAACACTTTATTTTCCATCTATTTCTGCATTTGTTTCCCAGTTACCCCCGTTTTGAACAATCTCTTAACACTTTATTTTCCATCTATTTCTGCATTTGCTTCCCAGTTACCCCCGTTTTGAACAATCTCTTAACACTTTATTTTCCATCTATTTCTGCATTTGTTTCCCAGTTACCCCCGTTTTGAACAATCTCTTAACACTTTATTTTCCGTCTATTTCTGCATTTGTTTTCCCAGTTACCCCCGTTTTGAACAAATCTCTTAACACTTTATTTTCCGTCTATTTCTGCATTTGTTTCCCAGTTTACCCCCGTTTTGAACAATCTCTTCACACTTTATTTTCCATCTATTTCTGCATTTGCTTCCCAGTTACCTCCGTTTTGAACAATCTCTTAACACTTTATTTTCCATCTATTTCTGCATTTGCTTCCCAGTTACCCCCGTTTTGAACAATCTCTTAACACTTTATTTTCCATCTATTTCTACATTTGTTTCCCAGTTACCCCCGTTTTGAACAATACTCTTAACACTTTATTTTCCATCTATTTCTGCATTTGTTTCCCAGTTACCCCCGTTTTGAACAATCTCTTAAAACACTTTATTTTCCATCTACTTTTCTGTCAATTGCTCGGACTCTGGCTTCTTTTTTTTTAATTCTTGCTTTATTGCTGACCTGATATTTTTTCTGCATTTGTGTCCCTTGAACACATATTTTTCAGTACAATCTTTTCACCCTTTTCCATTTTCATACTGCATAATGCCAGCTTCTTTAATGTAATCTGTTAAAAACTCGTGGTGCTCCAATCCTTCCCAGTAGCATGGAAGCCACTTTGAGGGAACAAAAAAACTTTAATAGTTGCAGTACTGTCATACAATATGAAGACAAGGGCAATAAATTATGGCAATAAATTATCAATCATTTTTTAGCTCAGATTATGCAAAAACTGTGAAACATTTTGAATTTTTTAACAGTTTTGCAATAGGCAGGTACAAAAAAAAAAATACCTTACACAAACTTGATCGCTACTACTGTTTACCATCTGCAGTTTAACTCTGCCTGGCATATGAAACCTATCATTTTGTCAAAGGTGGTCACACGAGCGAGCGAGTGTGCATGTGTGTGTGTGTGTGTGTGTGTGTGGTGTGTGTGTGTGTGTGTGTGTGTGTGTGCGCGGAGCGTGTGTTTGTGTGTGTGTGTGTGTGTGTGTGTGTGTGTGTGTGTGTGTGTGTGTGTGTATGTGTGTGTGTGTGTGTATATGTGTGTGTGTGTGTGTATGTGTGTGTGTGTATGTGTGTGTGTGTATATATGTGTGTGTGTGTGTGTGTGGGTGTGTGTGATCCTTGTTTTTTCCATTTTAGTCTTTCTCTATAAGGTGACATACCTAAAAGGGGCCTATGTAGCACGCTGGGCTATAACGGCACTAAAATTGAAACCTGAACCAACCTGGGTTGGTGTTTTCTTTTTCTTCTCTTTCTTGGCTGTTCTGGCTGGAGCGGCGGCGGACGACGGTCGCGATGGCTGATGCTCTTTCTTCCCACAGTGGGCCTCATGGAGAAGCAAGTTGCTGGGTATAACATCACGGCCACACAGGTGACAGCAGCTTTGGGGCTTCTTTTCTGCCTCGTTTTTAGTGACCGTCTCCTCTACCGTGGCTGTGTCCTCTACCGTGGCTGTGTCCTCTACCGTGGCTGTGTCCTCTACCGTGGCTGTGTCTGCATCTGTTCCTGCATGTCACACCATCCTTTTACATCACAATTTTTTTTTCAACTGTGTTTTTCGTTGTTATTTTTTTAACGGTGCTTTTTGTGCGATGATAATTTTCCTACATTATATGAGTTTTGGGACACTCATAACTTCAATCAAATTTAAAACAAAACAGGCAAATGAGGTTACAGTCAAAGTTTTGACTGGACATGGACAGTTTACACATATGAACAATACAGCTAAAACGATGAATGTGTGCACAAATTATGGAAACACATTTTTCTATCTGTCTGCACGATTCCTTTCGATACAACGGTGTGATGTACTACAGCTGATCAGAGAAACAGATGCGGAAAGGTTGGAACATTAATTGATGAACATCAAGTTTCATTACAGAGAATAAAATAATTCAAACAGATTTTCTATTGTAGTTCTTATTGTTTACAGTTTACAAAACTGTATTAGAAACAGCATGGGGGTTAGCTGGACTGGAACTAGAATGCAATTTAACAGATTGTCAACCAAACAGATATTGTATGGTTAATGTCCATTGTCAACCAAACAGATATCTTATGGTTAATGTCCACCAACCTTGCTTTTATTTCAGCCAAAACAAAATCTTTCATTTAAATATTTGTTCCTCTATACTTAAATGAAGACAAGCTGTACCGTTTTTGAAAAACTGTCCACAGTAGAATATTATGTTTCCATTATTGTCCAGAAATTCGGTCCTTCAGTAGCATAAGTCTTTTTGTATGAAAATGCACCTCAATTATTCTGTATACACTGAACAAAAACTAAATAGCATGCAGAATAATTTCACTGTGAAAATAACAACAGCCTTAATGACAGAAAGTTGAAAAAAATAAGATTTAAAAATCAGTAAGGAATGCTCTGTTAAAGTTTTCTAGAAAAATAAATAAATTCAGTTGGATAATTTGCAAGAACGAGTGAATAAAACTTGAGCAAAATTAATAGAATTCTTATTATGATTATGAGTGCGATCATTACCAATATTATTAAGATTAATCTCATGATTATGATTATTATTATATGATTATGAGTGTGATCATTACCAATATTATTAAGATTAATCTCATGATTATGATTATTGTTATATGATTATGAGTGTGATCATTACCAATATTATTAAGATTAATCTCATGATTATGATTATTGTTATATGATTATGAGTGTGATCATTACCAATATTATGAAGATTACTCTCATGATTATGATTATTGTTATATGATTATGAGTGTGATCATTACCAATATTATTAAGATTAATCTCATGATTATGATTATTGTTATATGATTATGAGTGTGATCATTACCAATATTATGAAGATTAATCTCATGATTATGATTATTGTTATATGATTATGAGTGTGATCATTACCAATATTATGAAGATTAATCTCATTATTATGATTACGAGACAAACAGACCTTGGCGATGGATACAAGATGCCTCCTCTCAAGGCCTTCATGGATGACACTACAGTATATTTCATCCAGAGAAGACGAGACACGTCATGTGCTGGAGAGGCTGGACGACATAATTGCCTCATCCAGAATGAAGTTCAAGCCAAAGAAATCACGGAGTCTCTCACTGAGGAAAGGAAAAGTGGCCGAATCTGTGGTCTTCAGTGTTGCCAACCAGGCCATTCCAACAGTCACAGAAGAACCAGTCAAGAGCCTTGGAAGATGGTATTATGATACGCTGAAAGACACACAAAGAGCAAAAGAAACTAAGCAGATGGCGGAAGAAGGCTTGGAGACCATTGATCAGTGTGGGCTCCCTGGCAAATACAAGGTCTGGTGTCTGCAGTTCATGCTGATACCAAAGCTCCTATGGCCTCTGATGATATACGACATCTGCACCAGCACAGTGGAGGCAATGGAAGCCAAAATCAACAAGTTCACAAGGAAATGGCTTGGTGTCCCACCCTGTCTGACTGACATCGCGCTGTACTGTCGCCAAGCAAAGCTCAAACTACCACTGAAATCCATCCTGGAGGAATACAAAGCAGGGAAGATCAGACTTCAAAGCATGCTGGAGGACTCAGGAGACAAGGTGGTAGAAGCAATCAAGCCTCAGCTGAAGATAGGCAGAAAATGGAAAGTTCAAGAGGCGATGGATTCTGCAAAAGAAAGTCTCAAGATCAGAGAAATAACAGGACACACACAGACCAACAGACAAGGACTGGGGGTGACCAAAACTGAATGGTGGTCAAAGGCCAAAGGAAAAGCCAAAAGAGACATGCTGATTCAGGAGATGAGAAAAGACGAAGACCAAAAAAGACTCCAAAAAGCAGTCCAGCAGAGCCAGCAAGGGCAATGGACAACGTGGGAGAATGCACTCCAAAGAAGTCTAACTTGGAATGACATTTGGCACATGGCCCCTCTCAGGATCAGCTTCATTCTCAGATCTGCATATGACCTTCTGCCCTCAAATGCAAACCTGGTGAAGTGGGGGAAAACAGACGATCCTGCATGCCCCCTCTGCCATGAAAAACAAACAGTGGAGCATGTTCTAAGCTCATGTAAAGTAGCCCTGGCTCAAGGAAGGTACACATGGAGGCACAACCAAGTGCTCAAAGAAATTGTACAAGTAGTCTGGGCTAGTACCAACACCACAAAAGGGAGAATCAGGACTCCAAAAGCACCCGCAACATTCTTCACGGCAGGAGGCAGCAAATCATGGCCAAGAACAACAGTGCCACTCGAAACATGCAGGCAGAGTCTGCTGGATGGGGCAGATGACTGGGAGTGCACTGCAGACCTCCCAGAATGGAAGAGTCACCCAGAGATCATCAGCAAAAGTGGCATGAGACCAGACATAGTAGTCCACTCTAAGTCAACCAAGCAGCTGATCATGATCGAGCTCACGGTGCCATATGAGAACAGAATGGAGGCAGCTCAAATCTACAAGACTGAAAAGTATGCTGATCTAGCAAACAGCCTGAGGAGAGAAGGCTATCAGGTCAAAGTCCTCACTGCAGAAATTGGAGCTAGGGGATTTGTAGGAACGTCTGCATACAGCCTCATGAAACAGCTCTCAGTTGCAGGGAAGGAAAAAACCAGAGCCCTGAAAGCAATGGCAGAAGCGGCAGAGAGGTGTTCAAGCTGGATCTGGTCAAGGAGGAACAAAAGTGAACTTTATAAGGCTTAATTTCCTTACAAATATCAGGTGTCCCTGTGGCTCAGTGGTTAAAGCGCGAGTCATTAAGTAGAAAATGAGCATGTCCAGAGGGTCATGGGTTCGAATCCCAGCCATGGCTCGTCCCAAGATGGGGAAAAAAAAAAGGGGGCAGCAGAGGGACATCCGGAGTCATGAACCGGGTGTGGCCCAACCCCCCTAGAGTGTCAGGAGATAAGGGCCGAAACACTTGCTTGAAGGGGGCTTCTCTTCTGAGGACTCTCTGCTGCCACGCTCTCCACGAGTTTCTTTCTACTTATATGATTATGAGTGTGATCCTTACCAATATTATTAAGATTAATCTCATGATTATGATTATTGTTATATGATTATGAGTGTGATCATTACCAATATTATTAAGATTAATCTCATGATTATGATTATTGTTATATGATTATGAGTGTGATCATTACCAATATTATTAAGATTAATCTCATGATTATGATTATTGTTATATGATTATGAGTGTGATCATTATCAATATTATTAAGATTAATCTCATGATTATGATTACTGTTATATGATTATGAGTGTGATCATTACCAATATTATTAAGACTAATCTCATGATTATGATTATTGTTATATGATTATGAGTGTGATCATTACCAATATTATTAAGATTAATCTCATGATTATGATTATTGTTATATGATTATGAGTGTGATCCTTACCAATATTATTAAGATTAATCTCATGATTATGATTATTGTTATATGATTATGAGTGTGATCCTTACCAATATTATTAAGATTAATCTCATGATTATGATTATTGTTATATGATTATGAGTGTGATCCTTACCAATATTATTCAGATTAATCTTATGATTATGATTATTGTTATATGATTATGAGTGTGATCCTTACCAATATATGAAGATTAATCTCATGATTATGATTACTGTTATATGATTATGAGTGTGATCATTACCAATATTATGAAGACTAATCTCATGATTATGATTATTGTTATATGATTATGAGTGTGATCATTACCAATATTATGAAGATTAATCTCATGATTATGATTATTGTTATATGATTATGAGTGTGATCCTTACCAATATTATGAAGATTAATCTCATGATTATGATTACTGTTATCGTAATTTGTCTCACAGCACAAAGGGTGGATGCCCGAGGGACACCTTTAATCTTATGGTGACCAGATTTCTTACCTGACGATTCCTCGGGCACTGTGTCAGCATTAACATCAGTGTCTCTTGCTGCGATAGAGTCCTTGCCATCATCAGCCGACGTCTGTGCTGCTGACACCTTGGTTCCTGGTTTAGAGACCACCAGGTGTCTCTCTTTGCCTTCACCATGACTCACGTGCAGCAAACCCAACTTTTCTGACACCTGGACAAAAACAACTTGCCTTTCTTTCTATTTTCGAGTGAGAGTGGACTGGGATGGGAAATAAGGAAGAGTGTGTGTGGAAAGGTTGTGGAAGTTGGGGTGTGGAAAGGTTGTGGAAGTGGGGTGTGGAAAGGTTGTGGAAGAGTGTGTGTGGAAAGGTTGTGGAAGAGTGTGTGTGGAAAGGTTGTGGAAGTGGGGGTATGGAAAGGTTGTGGAAGTGGGGGTGTGGAAAGGTTGTGGAAGAGTGTGTGTGGAAAGGTTGTGGAAGAGTGTGTGTGGAAAGGTTGTGGAAGAGTGGGTGTGGAAAGGTTGTGGAAGAGTGTGTGTGGAAAGGTTGTGGAAGAGTGTGTGTGGAAAGGTTGTGGAAGAGTGTGTGTGGAAAGGTTGTGGAAGAGTGTGTGTGGAAAGGTTGTGGAAGAGTGTGTGTGGAAAGGTTGTGGAAGAGTGTGTGTGGAATTGGATGTGGAAGTGGGGGTATGGAAGAGAACATCAAAAGATGCTCACAGAAAGCAGAATTAAAATGCAAAACTATGTTTTTTTAAATGTAGTCTGTCAAAAGTATGGTTGTCGAGTGGAGAAAACAACACAAAGTCTTTCAATCAGTCTGTGCTGATTTCAGTAAGCAACACAAAGTCTTTCAATCAGTCTATGCTGATTTCAGTAAGCAACACAAAGTCTTTCAATCAGTCTGTGCTGATTTCAGTAAGCAAGAGGAAAGCGATAAGGCAAAGGCATAAACTGAGCTATAAACTAAACTTCTGTTTCATCATTAGATGCAGTATTTTCTCTGATCATTGAACATTGATGAAATGTACAACAAACGTGGAAAGTGCTCTGTTGCCTAAGATAAAAACCTTTCAGTCTAAAATTATTTATTTGAATGCCTGCTTGGCAGTACCACTAGATTCAATTCATGTTGTTTAGAGCCAAGCCAACCACAGAGGGCCAGATCAGGGCTGTCACCTGCTCAAAGCCAATTCCTTAATAGTGGTCAAAATAAAAAGAAAAAAGAAATAGCCTCCACACACAAACAAGTAAAACATTTGTTTATAAAATGCAAAAATTGCTTACAAATTTTACATCCACAAAATCTTTAATCACATGACAAATATTTATCTCCTGCAGGAGCTCAAACATAACATTTGAAGGAACATCTCTGTGATAAGGTGTTCATGGAGTCTGCTGTAAAGTGTTTACGTCTGACATCATGCAAATCTAAAAACACTCTAGAAGAACATGTTTCATAGTTCTGCTGTAAAGTGTTTACGTCTGACATCATGCAAATCTAAAAACACTCTAGAAGAACATGTTTCATAGTTCTGCTGTAAAGTGTTTACGTCTGACATCATGCAAATCTAAAAACACTCTAGAAGAACATGTTTCATAGTTCTGCTGTAAAGTGTTTACGTCTGACATCATGAAAATCTAAAAACACTCTAGAAGAACATGTTTCATAGTTCTGCTGTAAAGTGTTTACGTCTGACATCATGCAAATCTAAAAACACTCTAGAAGAACATGTTTCATAGTAAGTGATACATCACATGTACTATATCCCACAGCTTCTTAACTATTTTAAAGACACAACTGGGTGTGAAAACAGCTGCCTGAATATAACTAGCATAGGACTTCTTTACAGCCAGCAATGGCAGGGGTTTAATAGTTTGAAGGGTTTAGACAAATTTGAAAGAGCTTGTTATTCAACTGCTTTTTCCAGTCCTCTTGTCAGATGTCTTTGATGTAAGTCTGAAATGCGGGTTTCAGATCAGCCATCCACTGTGGAATACTTGTCAGACGTCTTTGATGTAAGTCTGAAATGCAGGTTTCAGATCAGCCATCCACTGTGGAATACTTGTCAGACGTCTTTGATGTAAGTCTCAGGGTGGGAACTGGTAACAGACAAAAAAGAGGAAATCTAGGGGGGTCCGGGGCATGCCCCCCCGGAAATTTTTTTTTCTTAAGGATGCATATCTGTGCAATATGGTGTATTTTGGGCAAATAAATGAAACATTCAGAGAGCATAAAATATTTTTTTTGGGCACGGTTTCATCTATAGATCACATGCAAACATTACAAAAATACTCACCCTACTTCGAAAAAAAGAACATTGAAATGGATGCCTGCTTTCGTTTACTGGATATCCATTTCACGTGGTCTTGCACTGCAACAAGCCCACGACTGGAGTAGTTGACTTCTTTTTCACACAGAAACAAAAAGCGAGTCCAGGAGCCAGAATTTTTCTCATGAATGTACACAGCCTTTCGTTGTCTGCTGTCTTCTCCATCCACTCCCATCTCCATGGATTTTTTATGTTGCTTTCGTCAAATTTCTGAAGCCCGCGCTTTACGATGTCTCGTCGGTACGCCATTTTTTTAATGTATCCCACAGTTCTTAGCGCCGGATATAGGCCTACTGTATCCTGCTAGACAGGCCATCTGATTACCGAAATCGACCGTAACCGAACAAGAGGTAGGCCCTATCTCCGCGAATTTCATTTTCCGAGGAAATAACATTTCAAATCCGAGGAAATCTTTTGCTTCCACCGCGGAATTCCGCGGATCCGAGGAGAATTCCCACCCCTAAAGTCTGAAATGCGGATTTCAGATCAGCCATCCACTGTGGAATACAGAATCTGCACCTTGGTTTATTTGTGACATTCTTGAAGAGCTGAACAGACACCTTACCGCTTTCAATATGGACATGATCAAAAGCCAAAGCAAACGCTATGTTTTATCATCAGATTTCAGAGGAAGGTAGGTTCTGCTACACACATTTGCATTTGAAGCATACACTACAAATGGTCTCCATTCATACCAATCTGGTCCAAGGGCAGTAAGCCTTGCAAAATGCAACTGATCCTTCCCAATCCCATCATATAAGAAAACACCAACAAAAGGTCATCGATCTTGGTCATCCTCATTCATACACTGCACACCCTTTATCCTTCCATCAGGAAACAATGCTTTGAAATAATTCCATTTCCACAGCATGCATGTTTGTTTTCCAGCTGATTTGAAGGAACAAGAGCTGGAAGCAGATACACACTGGAACATCTGAACAACTACCTCCATAAATCCCTAAAGACTAGGTCTTTAAAACTGAAAGAGCGAGTCTTTGGATATAAATCTCATGTAAGAAACAGAAAAAGCAAAGAAAAATAAGTTCCAGAAAAAAATATTTACTAGGACACAATCTTTACTGGGAAGTGAATTTAGGGCAGACAAACTGAAATATTCCAGAAAAGCAAGTCTCAAACCTGAGATTCTGTGAGTTTCACTGTTTTTTTCTTTTAGATAGTCAAAATGAGAACAGACTAATGAGTACTCATAAATATGTCCATATATAGTCAGTGTTTCTGTGTTCCATCAAAGAAATATGCAGTGTCAGTCAGTTAGAAGTTCTACATCAACCCAGGGAATCCTAAAACGCCCAATTATGCGTATTACTTTGGACAGGGTATGTGAGGGCACAGAAGTCATGTCATTTTATTTATAGCCCAGCCTGCTTCTCAGGCCACATCTGGACAGCAAGCTGTTAAAAGATACAAACACATGCAAATCAAAATGTCACAACTAAAATTCATAAGCGAGTCAAGTCATCAATGAAAATGCTGATCTAATGCTCCATCTATTCCACAGCCACCTGTTCTGCTAATTCCCCGGACTAGTACTACAAGCAATTGGTGTAGTAAAACTTAGGACTTTAAATACAAAAAACACTTTTCTAACTTGCTTTATTCTAGGAGTGTTCACATATGGCTTAAAATTAGATAACCTATGACTTAAATAAATCAATGGACGTTAGAACCAATTTATTACTTTCATGATATTTTTGTTAACAATTCAGTACTACTGAATGTAAACAACAGGATACATGCACTTTGAGGAATTTTGGTTTCAGAATGACTTTCTGAGGGGTTCGAAGTTTTGAATGTCGCTTTACTTCATCAAACTACCTCCATTTTTGTTTTCTTGTCACAATGGATAAACAACTCCGTAACTTTGTCTGCTGTTAGTTCCCTTTTTATGCTTTCCTGGGTAATAATGCATTTCTTTTTCAAGAAAAAGGTCATAGAAAACTGATAAAATCTAGAAGATCTACCTGTCAGACAAAGCAGTGTGTTTGCACTTTAGCCATCTGTAAACAGTCCATCTGAAAAAGTAAACCATGCAAAGTGACTGTAGGTCAAACTGGAATTGTGTTTTGGTACAAGAGTGTTCATACCTGGTCTACAGGGCAAATAAGGAGTTACCATTTACCTGCAGTCGATTGAGCTAAAACCAAGTCTATCTCCAACCACGTTGAGAGGAGGGCAGAGAAGCACAGACGCTGATGATTAGTGGTGTACTCACCTCATGTATCACCATGCGGTCATGGGAGGTTAAGGTGGAAGGGAAACTGATGGAAGTTTGGGCGGTGTCAGCCACAAAGTCCCCCAGCATTTTCTCATACATTTCTTGTTTTTCTTCTGTTGTTGTCAGCTGCTTTTCTCTGTGCAGAGTAAAAAAAAATTGATTGATCAACACACACACACCAAAAAATAAAGTCAGCCTTTCAGTTTTATCTGCAGGAAAAACCATTCTCCCTCTGTAAACAAGTATAGAAGCATGACGAATCCAGACAAGCATATGCTTTTACTTTGTTCAGATCTACACACAAAAGAAGGTGGGGGGGGGGGGGGGTCATGAGGGATAAGAGGGGACAGAGAGAGGAGAAAGGGGGTCTGAGGGTGGGCGGAAAGGAAGAACATGAAAAGTACACCTGTGTGAGGGGTAGGGGTGAAAACGGGGAGGAATGCAAGATTCTCAT
This sequence comes from Conus ventricosus, assembly GCA_018398815.1. Classification (NCBI taxonomy): domain Eukaryota; kingdom Metazoa; phylum Mollusca; class Gastropoda; order Neogastropoda; family Conidae; genus Conus; species Conus ventricosus. The sequence continues at coordinate 5,332,231 of CM031602.1, forward strand.
TATTTCTTTCTGTTCTGCAACACTTTGGTATCATTTTTAAATCAAAAACTTCAAATGTGGACAGAAAAACATTTCACACTTCATCATTCAGAGGTTAGATTCAACATATTTTTTTTCACACTATACTTATATTAGCAGGGGTAGTAAAGTCTGTCCTTGTGCATGTCATACACAGTGGGACATCCTCTCCCTCTCTCTGCTCACAGTATTATGTACAAACCCCATAACTCTCCACTTTACTCGCACCTGATGTGCAGTTTGTGTCTGAATCATCCTGTCCAATACTCTTGTCACAAAAAAAGCAGTTTTGGTTATCTTCATCTACTTTCTTTCAATGTCAGAACTTTGCTTGAAAGATATCCAACCTCTTCAGCAAGGGGAAAACACAGCTGTTGTGGTCTATTTCAATGCTCTCAGAAGCGACACTACTGTTGAACCAATGCTAGTCATGTAGCCAATCTCTCTCTCTCATTAACATACAGCACAAAGATTGCATGACCATCACTTACATTTCAGACATGAAGACTGGAAATTACACATCTTCAACAGATCTCTCTCTCTCATTAACATACAGCACAAAGATTGCATGACCATCACTTACATTTCAGACATGAAGACTGGAAATTACACATCTTCAACAGATCATGAAAGCTACAGCATTTCAGTGTGAAAGCGCTGTGCAGTGGTGGATGGTAAAGTATTTCTACATCTGCACAGACAGAAACAGCACTGAAAGAGAAAGCCACAAGCCGCTGCTCACCCTCTGTTGGTTTCTTCCTTTCCTGCTGCACCCCGTGGTGGAGGTTTGTTCTCTGTTCTCTGCTGATCTCCCTTACCCCTCTTCCCCTTCCCTCTGCGTGCACCAGGAGTGGTCTTCTCCTTGTGGTGCTGTTGCCCAGCTGGGGTGGAGTCTGACAGTAGGTTGTCCAGCCGCTCGGGACGTGTCTGGCACTCCTTCACCAGTCCATCTACAAAACAATGAATAGGAATTTTACCACTAAAAGCAGTTTTATCAAGTGTGTTCTCTCGCCAAGGAAAAGAAGAAACCTGAACTTGGTCAATCAGGGTGTAATGTTGTGTGCTCCCTGAGGGAGATTAGTCATACAGCATGTGACACATCTGCTGTGGGCAAATCATCAGTGGCCTTGTTTTGTGTCAAAACGACTCACCATTCTCCCTTCACTCTCCTTAACTGTTTGAGAACGGCTTTTCTCAGCGATATCCCCGAAGACAATACAAGCAATGAGGCAACAAAGAGACCTCATGAAAAGGCCTCCATTAACACCTTGCCACAGTCCCAAAACCACACACACCTATACACCACAGCATGTAGGTCAAGTGAAGGCACACATACAACTCACCCTGTATAAGCTGGTGGGCTGACCACACCTGGCCTGCTGAGTTCATGTAGTCCAACAGTGAGCGCAGGAATGGGTCACTGCTGACAGTGTCACTGTCGCAAATCACCGCCAGGTGGCGCCGCGCTCTTGTGATGGCCACGTTGATTCTCCGCTTCTCAGCCAGGAATCCCACTTCCCCTGCACAGTGGGCCCTTTATATCCAGTGCATAATCATGTGTCCTCCTCCTTTTCGAGGAGCCACACATGAAAAGCAGCTTCAGTGTTTACAGAACATATTTCAGTAAAGCTGACAAGACACATAACTGTATCTTCAGTAATTTAAAAACACTATAGAAATACAAAGCGCTTCCATGTTTCAAAGGATCATTTCAAAATGTAGGTAGTATGAGAAAGAAGAAAGAGATCTAACCATCATGTACGACTGGAGAGAATATAAGCTAAAGAGTTATAAGTTCATGTTGACCAGCATAACTGGAGAGAATATAAGCTAAAGAGTTATAAGTTCATGTTGACCAGCATATTAAGTTTCTTCTGGTTTGCACCACTGATCCACTCAAAAGGATGAAAAAAAAAGTTGAACTGCACAGTTA